>APFE030642400.1:16650-38715 GCA_000404065.3 Pinus taeda | reverse complement strand
TAACTGTGCTTTGAGTTATGGTCCATTGATCTCATGTGAGTTTTAATGTGTAATCATTGTGATGATGAGATTTGAATGTTTCCTTAACTGCTTCATGACTTTCAAGGTTTTCTTTTAATGTTTCATTCACCTCGAGCCTTGAGAAGATCTTCATTAATACACTTTGCCGCAACACTGATACTCTTTGACAGGATTTTTGGCTTCACATCTGTTTTGATAGTCTTCAATGCCTGAACTGGGTCTCTCTCCTTCTTCTGATAAGCTAAAATTTGCAAAATCAGGCCTTTTCTGCCCTTTTCGGTGCAAAAATGGCTAAGGAATCAAAATATTCCTAAAGATTCCCCAATATGGCCTATTTCCCATAGCGATGTGCGATTAGCACTAAGCGCTAATTGCGCATCGAAAATTGCCTCAGAATTTGAATATGGGCCTCCTAAGATGGATTTTTGTGCTTGCGAGCCTTTCTTTGGTGGGTGATGTCAGCATGATGTCAGCAGTGGGTCCTGGTATGGCAGATGACGTCAGCGGGGTGACGTGGCAGGGCGATGTGGCAGGATGTTGTGGCAGGATGTTGTGCCTTATATATTTCTACAATGTGATAGCGGTAACTGAAATGCTATGATTTGTGATGCGATATATTCTCTTGATGCTATGGTAATGTCGCATCGGAGCAAAGAGAAGATGCATGCATTTTGGGAAGGTGACTCTTGCGACCGCCGATTGCCAATCTCATGATATCACATCGGCTAAGAGGGGAGGGGGCATATATATGTGACATATAGTATTTGCGATACGCCGATTGCGAAAAGGCATAAACGAGACATCCATCGGGGAGAAACAACAACGAGCCATATTACCTTTGCGACCTCCGACTGCGATAATCGCGTCGGAGGGGGATCCAAAGGGATCGAAAGAATGTTACGGCAGTCAGCAAGGGTTATTGCGATTGGAGGAAGGGTATGTATGCGTTTGCAGAGCATTTGAGGCCTTGGAAGAGGTCTGATAACCTAAAAAGAGGAATTTTATGCTTAGGAAGGAGTCCATTGCATTGGAAGATGGTTTTAAAGGGGAAAAATGAGGGTTCTTGCTATGTTTCAGGCAAACTTAGCAATTCCCAAGGAATACTTATGGTTACTTTTCAACCAAGGAGAGGGGATAAGTATGTAGGGGAGTTATTAACATAGTTTTAGTAGGGGATGTGGAGATAGATAGGGATCTATATAGTAAGTTAGTAGTTAATATGACCATGATGAGAAAGCGCTAAGTAGGTGAATCTTAGGCTTTTAAGGGAAACAATGATCCATAAAGGGAGTATGAATCTTCCTTGAGTAAAGCAGATCTTTACCAAGGTGAATGATATGGAAAATGATGAAACTAAGAAGCATCAAGAAGATCTTGATCTCTTTAGGGAGATTAGTGAGTTTCTTGGGGAATAAGGAAGAAGGGGGAAACTAGTCATGCCTCGCTTGAAATCCTTCAAATGAAAACTTCCTGATAACTGTGATCTGGATAAATATAACACTTGATAATGTGGAATTGATCACAGATCACCATTCTGAAACCTCAAAACTACCTACCCAGCCTACTTACCTAGCATTTTTTCTTCTTTTTGGTTTGGGTGTATTTGGGCTTGCTGACCCAACTTTTTCAACTTTTTACTTTTTCTGTTTTCCTATCTACATCTGCACTTATTTCTTCCAAGGTCCCAGATTAAGTAGTTAGGCTCCTTTGATTCTCTACCTATCTAAAAATCTGCCAAGATTAAGCTATTTGGATAGATATTCATTCTCTATATTCTAAAACAGGAAATCGAAACCTAGGGAGGCCGAGATTAAACTGTTTGGACCTCCCTTTAACTGAAAATTGTTCAAAAGATGGAATAGTACATCAAAATTGGAACGCAGCAGTGGTGTTTGAACTAGCACTTCCTCCTGGCAACCTTCATTGTCCTCTGTAGCAAATATGGAACATTGCAGCATTGAAAGAATGACATATTTGGCATGTAAAAATGTCAATCATGAAAGATGAGTAACCTGCTGCAGCATGAGGCTAACAGGACCATTGTTGACCATGATTGACCATGGTTGACAATGATTGATATTATAAACCTAAGGGAATAATAAACCAAATGGATTAATACGAAAAACACATAAGGTTATAAATGAAAGGGAATAATATATTCCCCATGATAAATATTATAAACCCTAAAAACAATATAGCTGATAATGGTTGAGCATGGTTGATTTTCATATTGAGACAATATTTTTCATAATGTGACATTAAAGCATGGGTGACAGTGGTTCACTATAATTATAGATACAAGGGATTTCTATTAAACCCTCAAGTTAATATTATAATCCATATGAATAATATTATACCTTGGGAATATGAACCCTTAGATAAATAAACCCAAGGGATGGATATTATAAACCCAAGGGATTAATATTATAAACTCAAAGTATATAAATGTTAATATAAAAATTATAAACCCTAAAATAAACATGGGTGAGCATGATTGATTTCCATATTGAGACAATCTTTGTCACAATGTAATGTTGTAACATGGTTGAGCAATGTTGATATTATAAACCCATGGGATTAATATTAAAATCCAAAGGGGTTATAAACCCAAGAGGATAATTTAAACCCAAGGTATATAAACCTTATGATAAATATTATAAACCCTAAATAAAACATAGTTGACAATGGTTGAGCATGATCGTTTTTCACTTTTAAACAATCTTTGTCATAATGTGACATTGGACCATGGTTGATTTCCATATTCAAACAATCTTTGTGACAATGTGACATTTGACCATGGTTGACCATGATTATAAACCCTAGGAATTTATATTAAACCTTCATATTAATATTATAAACCCTATCAATAATATTATACCCTAGGAATATGAACCCTTAGATTAATAAAACCAAGATATTGATATTATAAACCCAAGACATTAATAAACCCAAGAGATTAATAAACCCAAGAGATTAATACTAAAATGCCAAGGGAATAATATTAAACTAAGGGAATAATATTAAAGTAAGGGATTAATATTATAAACCCAAGGTATATAAATGCTAATATAAATGTTATAAACCCTAAAATAAACATGGTTGACCATGTTGACCATGGTTGATTTTAATATTGAGAGAATCCTTGTAACAATGTGACATTGCACCATGGTTGACTATGATGGATTTTCATATCAGGAATGTCTTTATCACAATGCAATGGTCGAACATGGTTGACAATGGTCGATTTTCATATCGAGACAATCTTTGTCACAATGAGACGTTGGACCATAGTTGATCATGGTTGACCATGATTAATATTATAAACCCAAGGGATTAATACTATAAACAAAAAGGAAGAATATTAAACCCAAGGGAATAATATAAACCCTAAGATAAATATTACAAACCTCAAAATAAACATGGTTGACCATGATTAATATTCACTCAAGACAATCATTGCCGCAATAAGATGTTAGACCATGGTTAACCATGGTTGATTTTCATATTGAGACAATCTCTGTCACAATACGATGTTGGACCATGGTTCTTAGAATGTGACATTGGACCATGACTATTGACCATGGCTGACCGTCATTTATTTTCATATTGAGACAATCTTTCTCTCTATTTGACATTCGACCATGGTTTACCATGATTGATTTTAATATTGAGACAATCTTTCTCACAATGTGATGTTGGACCATGATTGAACATGGTTGATCATGGTTGAACATGGTTGAACATGATTGACCATGATTGATTTTAATATTGAGACAATATTTTTCAAAGTGTGGTAGTGGACCATGGTTAACCATGATTGACCATGTTTAACCATGGTTGAGAATGGTTGACCATAGTTGATTTTCACACTGAGACAATCTTTGTCACAATGTAACTTTAGACCGTGGTCAGCGATGATTATGAACCCAAGGGATTTATATTGAACCCTATGATTAGTATTATAAAGGCTATAAATAATGTTATACCCTAAGAATATGAACCTTTAGATTAATAAACCCAAGATATTGATACTACAAACCCAAGGGATTAATACTAAAATGCCAAGTTATTGTAAACCCAAGGGAATAATATTAAGCCCGAGGGATTAATATCATAAACCCAAGGTATATAAACCCTAGTATAATTTTTATAAAACCTTACATAAACAAAGCTGACCGTGGTTCAACATTATTTGTTTTCATATTGAGATAATCCTTGTCACAATGCAATGTTGCACCATGTTTGAACATGCTTGAACATGATTGATTTTCATATTGAGACAATCCTTGTCACAATGCAATGTTGCACCATGTTTGAACATGCTTGAACATGATTTATTTTCATATCGAGAGAATATTTGTCATAATGAAACATTGTAGCATGGTTTACCATGGTTGATTTTTATTTTGGGGCAATCTTTTTCACAATGTATAGTTGAACCATAGTTAACCATGATTTATTTTCATATTGACATAATATTTGTCACAATGTCATGTATGACCATGCTTGACCATGGTTGATTTTCATACTAAGACAACCTTTTTCACAATGGGACATTAGACCATCTTTCACCATGGTTAATTTTGATACTGTGATAATATTTGTCACAATGTGACCATATTATTGACCAAGGTTGACCTCGATTGGCCATGGTTCATTTTTAGATTGAAACAATATTTGTCACAATGTTACATTGGGCCATGGTTGACCATGGTTTATTGTTATATGTTGACAATATTTGTCACAATGTGACGTTGGAGCATTGTTGACCATAGCTAGCCATGGTTCACCATAATTAACTATGGTCAACCATGATAGACCAATTTGACCATGATTGACCATTTTTTATGAAACTATATCACAAACAGATAGAAAACATAGATACCTTGGAAATCAACCTCTTCGGGGGGGAACTTACTTTACATTACACAAATGAACAATTCGTGGATGATACAAATGACAAGACCTCCTTTCTCTATATATGAGTTTAAGGGGTCATAATATAATCAGAGTCGGCATAATAATAATAATGTAAGGGCACAACAATAAAAGTAGTGGGCTTCTATGGGGCACAATAATAACAATATGGGGACTACATGGGCACAACAATATAATAAGGGGTTTGCACTAATAACAATAAGGGGTTACACTAGTCATATAGGGACCTAACATGCCCCTCTCCTTCAAAAAGTGTTGTCCCCGACACTTGAGTAGTTCTGGATTCTTTTTTATAAAATTCTCATCCTCTGATGTGGAATCTTTAGCATCTAAGTTATTTGACTTTATGAGATACTCTGCAATTGATTGATTTTATAGCTATCGAGTTCTTGTTTCCGTGACTGCTTCAGGTTCCAATATGATTTTTTCCCTTGTCAAGTTACAACAATATTGTTTGAATTGGGAGCTTCTCACCTATAAACTTCTTTAAGCATGAAACATGGAAAACTAGGTGCACTTGAGAAGATGCACGAAGCTCCAATTTGTATGTCGTAGTACCAATATTTTGTAACACCTCGTATGGACCATAATACTTTTGAAATACTTTATTATCCTTCTTAGCTTGCTCAAGGGACATTTGTTTGTCTAGTTGTAGTTGTAGAAATATCCAGTCACCAACATCAAAACTTATTTCATTGCAATTTTGATTTACATGTTGTTTCATTCTATTCTGCTCCAATGTGAGGTTATGCTTTAAGAGTTTGAGAACTTGTTGTTGATGCTCGATGTGATTCTCCACTGCTCGAACCTTATATTTTTCTTTTAAATATGATGCGATGGATTGTGGATGATATCCATAAAGTTCCATAAATGTGGTCCTTTTTGCTACATTATGGAAGGAAGTTTTATACCACCATTCAACCAAAGGAAACCACTTGACCCATTGTGAATTTTTATTAGATACTGATGCAGGAGCATGCGACTCAGAGGGAAAAAGTCTTCCAACTTATTCCAAAAATAAAAAAAAAAATTCTACAGGCAAGGGAGTGGGGTCCTTTAGCCTGCAGTTTCTATGTTTTTTTTAGTTAAAAAAATAGGAACAGGGTAGAGAATAAAACATGCTATCTTTTTCAGTTAAAAATAGCATAAAAGTAGAGAATAAGACATGCTATCTTTTCACAGATAAACAAGTTTTAAAAAGCCTTAAATTACTATGTAAAACATCTGCTTTTGTAATAGGTAAGGTTATCCATATGAAAAAAAAATTGGTCGCCTAGCTGGTTGGAGAGGGACAGTGCCAGAAGAATTATCATTGGATGTGGGAGACATGTATGAACGTGCCGTGTATCTGTATGCATAGTTTCCATGTTCAACTATCACTGTATCTATCCTCATATAAAAAAAACATCTATAATTTTCCCATAAAACCTTCAGATTAATTATACATTAGGGCAATTTGGAATACAATAGTCAGGTCTCTGCAATACTATTTTAATACTCCTTGGTATGCTTCCTTCAATCTTGTTTGAACTCCGCTATTGAAAATTTTTGAAGTAGAGATTATAAAACAATACTTTTCCATTTCCTGTATACCAAACTGGAAACGATGGCAAAGACCATACTCCTCGATTCAAGTGTAGTGTAACAATGAATGGCGTAAAATATGATCCATCTCCAGGATTCAAGCACAGAATGGCAGAGAAGATTTCTATAGCTCATGCAGTTGTTGAAGATTTGCTTAATAAGGGGAGTTGACTACTCTAGTCTGAACGACGGATGTGAAACCCTAGCGCGTATTGGAAAAGTGATCTTTGGTGATCTGCCATATGGAGAAGGAACAATATAAATCGTATTAAATTAATAAGTAATTCGATCGAATTACTGCCCAGACGTTGTATTGAGTAAGTCCATTCATCATAAGGCGTCGATAGTGCTGGATATATAATCTCTCTCATAAAACCTCCGCCATTTTGGCGTAATTCTTTTAGAGTTACTGCCGAAACGAGTAAAGTCGTGTTTCAATAATTTGTTAAGATTGTGGTCTGGTGGAAAAAGAATGAAGCTATCAGTTTAATGACTGATACGCCTAAAGATGTTTCAAGGGAATTTGAGGTTGATATTCAGGAGATTGAAGCCAAATTGGGAAGATTATCCCTAACGTCTGCACCCTCACCATCATTAGTGGTATCAGAGCCATCAATTGACATTGAATTGAATCTCAGGAGCAGGAGAAGGATGGATTTCAGAGTTGGAAGCGGACGAGGACGTGGTGGAAGAGGACAATGTGTTGCGAATGCTGAAATAATGGAAACCATAGAAGAGCTGCGAGCTATTAGATGCGTTAACTTCAGATAGAAACATAGATGATGGAGATGCCAGTGAACCTGAAATTGAAGCTACAGAGGAGGAAGTTGTACAGGTTACTCCTAAGATGAGGTTCTTTCAGTCAGTATTGAAATCCACACCCAGGCCATGGAACCAATTAGTACCCGTATACCAAGGAGGACTGAATCCAGAAGAATTGATCGACTGGATTAATAGCATGGAGAAATTATTCGATTATGAAGAAATGGAAGATGAGAAGAAAGTAAAGTTTGTTGTCACCAAATTAAAAGGCCATGCAACACTCTGGTGGGATGGTGTGCAGGCGGAAAGGAGGAGACTTGGTAAGCAGCCAATCAGGAATTGGAGCAGAATGGTAGCAAAGTTAAAAGGTAAGTTTTTGCCCAGTAATTATCAACATTGTTTAGACAAATGAAAAATCTTAGAAAGAGAGCTTTAACAGTGAAAGAATATACAGAAGATTTTTATAAACTGAGTATAAGAGCTGGAGAAGCCCAAGATAGATATAGATGAGAAGGTGGCTAGATATATGAATGGCCTCAGGATGGACATTCAGGATGAGATAAGTCTGCTTTCTTCTAAAACAATAGAGGAAGCTTATCAGATAGCGCTGAAAGATGAGGAAAAACTCATGAGGAAGCAGTCTCCCAGAGGGAGAGGGACTTTCAGAGGAAAAGAAAGTCAAGGTGGTAGTGGAAGATCTACAGCACCTAAAGAAGGAGCTAGCAGTAGCTCAACCCAGCATGCACCCATAGGAGTTGATGCAAGAGGCAGAGGGAAATTTTCTAGAGGAAGAGGAGGCAGAGAAATAAGATGTTACAGATGTAATAAGCTGGGACATAGAGCTTTTGAGTGCCCAGAGAGTGCAAAAACAAAGTAGAGGAATGAAATTGTTTCTCCAGTTGAGGGAGAGGCACCAGTGGAAGCAGTAACAGAAGAAGTATATACACTAGAAAGAGGAGAATCTCTGGTAATTAATAAAGTGCCACTTAAACCAACAAAGGAGATGGTTGAACCACCACAAAGGAAGACTTTATTCAGGACAGTGTGCAAAGTCCAAGGGAAATGTTGCTAGATGATCATTGATAGTGGCAGCACTGATAATTTGGTTTCTACAGAAGAAGTGGAGAAATTGAAGCTGAAGACAATGAAGCATCCAACACCTTATAAAGTGTCATGGTTGAAAAAGTGACATCAATTGCTAGTAAATGAACAGTGTGAAGTGGAATTTCAAGTGGGCAAGTACAAAGATAAAATTGTTTGTGATGTGATGCCTATGGACGTGTGTCGCATATTGCTTGGAAGACCTTGGCAATATGACAGAGGAGCCATACGTGATGGGAAGAGAAACACCTACAAGTTTGGAAAGGATGGTGTCAATCATACGTTGCTGCCTCTCCAAGAAGAAGATGGACCGGGATAGAAGATTGATCCAAAAACTTTGTTACTTGGAGGAAAGGAATACTTGGAGCAGATGATGGATGTAGAGTTGAGACGGGAAGAACTCAGAGCAGCTGAGTTGGAAGAGGAGGTTTCCATTGGTGAAACAGAGGAGAAAATCATTAATGATTTCTTGAGTTATTGGGTAAATCCAGATCAGCTCGATAATGTAAAACCGTGTATTTTTGTAGCTGACAATTGTGATGTGGTTCTAGGTTTTACTGAGGAGGATATGAAATCTTATGAAACTGTTACAGCACAAGAGGAAGTTCTTATGGATGCAGAAGAAGTGGATTAGACTGTAGCACGGATAAGTGAAGCAACAGTTAAGACTGTTGAACTTGGTGATTTTCAAACTGAAAGTTTATGTGTGAATGCAGGGACTATAAGTGATGATGGTATGCTTCAACAATGCCACATAGAAATTGCATTGTTGGAATACTTGTTGGAGAACCCAGAGTATGACAGGGAGATTGCATATGAAAGAGCTCAGTAGAGTGAACGAGTGTAGAAAGATGTCATGGAAGCAGATGATATGAGAGAAAGACTGGTTGATAGTCTTGAGAATTCTTTAGAGGATTCTTTGGGAAGTTTGGATCAGCATACTGATGTGCTGATAGTGGAGGGGGATTCAGAACAGCGTACTGAAATGCTAGCAAAGGAGTACAAGTCACTGATGCCTTATGATTTTTTTTCTAACAAGTGTTTTGTGAATGTAGGTATTGTTGCAGAACATTTGACTCAGTTGAGTAGTCAAATGAAGGGAGAAAAAGTTTTATGTTCCAGAAGACAAGAGGGTATGGATGATCGGGTGGCAGTCAGAACAGAAATAAGCATAGAAGCAATAAGTCAGCGAGTGACAGTACAAACTGAGCAAGCCGTCCTAGCTCAGCAGGCATCAAGAAATCAATAGCTTGAAGATTTATTGGACAAGGAAATTGAATTAATCAGAAGAATCATGTTGAAAGTGTCTCAACGGAAGACATCAACAAGGAAGAGAAGCAGCAGAAGCAGCAACAAAATGAAAAGAGGGACAGATTGTGAAAGTGCAGCTAGTGGAGCAAGACAGTATAAGATATGGAGACTGGGAGAAAAGCAGCATACGATAGCAGAAATTGATGATGAGTTACAAAACAAAATGTGGGATCCAGGCAGACAAAGATTTAAAAGGTATGATCAGGAGATCATGATCATTTTCTACCTTGGGAGTCTAATGCAGGAGCATGCGACTCAGAGGGAAAAAGTCTTCCAACTTATTCCAAAAATAAAATAAAAAAATCTACAGGAAAGGGAGTGGGGTCCTTTAGCCTACAGTTTCTATGTTTTTTTTAGTTAAAAAAATAGGAACAAGGTAGAGAATAAAACATGCTATCTTTTCCAGTTAAAAATAGCATAAAAGTAGATAATAAAGCATGCTATCTTTTCACAGATAGACAAGTTGTAAAAATCCTTAAATTACTATGTAAAAAGTCTTCTTTTGTAATAGGTAAGGTTATCCATATGAACAAAAAAAATTTGGCCGCCTAGCTGGATGGAGAGGGGCGGTGCCAGAAGAATTATCATTGGATGTGGGAGGCCTGTATGAATGTGCCGTGCATCTGTATGCATAATTTTCATGTTCAGTTGTCACTGTCTCTATCGTCGTATAAAAAAAACATCTATAATTTTCCCATATAACCTTCAGATTAATTATACATTAGGGAAATTTGGAATACAATAGTCAGATCTCTGCAATACAGTTTTAATACTCCTTGGTATGCTTCCTTCAATCTCGTTTGAACTCTGCTATTGCAAAATTTTGAAGTAGAGATTACGAAACAATACTTTTCCATTTCCTATGTACCAAACTGGAAACGATGGCAAAGACCATACTCCTCGATTCAAGTGTAGTGTAACAATGAATGGCGTAAAATATGATCCATCTCCAAGATTCAAGCGCAGAACGACAGAGAAGATTTCTGTAGCTCATGCAGCAGTTGAAGATTTGCTTAATAAGGGGAGCTGACTCCTCCAGTTTGAAGGACGGGCGTGAAACCTTAACGCGTATTGGAAAAGTTATCTTTGGAGATCCGCCATATGGAGAAGGAACAATATAAAACATATTAAATTAATAAGTAATTCGATTGAATTACTACCCAGACATTGTATTGAGTAAGTCCATTCATCATAAGGTGTTGATAGTGCTGGATATATAATCTCTCTCATAAAACCTCCGCCAGTTTGCCGTAATTCTTTTAGAGTTACTGCCAAAACAAGTAAAGTCTTGTTTCAATAATTTGTTAAGATTGTTGTCCGGTGGAAAAAGAATGAAGCTATCAGTTTAATGACTGATACGCCTAAAGACGGTTCAAGGGAATTTGAGATTGATGTTCAGGAGATTGCTGTCAAATTGGGAAGATTATCCCTAACGTCTGCACCCTCGCCATCAGATACAAAGCCACGAAGATATCAGTCCAAAAATTTGTTCACTATCACAATTTTCCCATCAGATTCAAGATGATAAGATGAGCAATGAGCTAACTAAGTACCCAAATATTCCACCTCTTGTACTCCAAAGAAACAATTGGAGCTTTTTGCATATAATTATTTCTCCTCCAATTGTTTGGGCACCCTATCAATATTTTAAACATGATCCTTGGAAGACTTGATGTAGATTAGTATATTATCAAAAAATACTAACACAAATTTTCTAAGTGTGTGTTTGAAAATGGAATTCATCAACCCTTGAAATGTAGAAGGTCCATTGGTAAGGCCAAAATGCATGACCAAAAAATTCATAACGACCCTCATGAGTTCTAAATGTTTTTTTTGGAATATATACAATCTTCGTTCTAATTTAATGATATCCTGAATGAAGATCCAACTTGGTGAAGTAAATTTTCCATGTAATTCATCCAATAATCCATCAATGTCAGGAATGGGAAATTTATCTTTAATAGTAATCTTGTTGAGATCCCTATAATATAGAGACATGCACCATGATCCATCCTTCTTGTGTACGAATACCACTGGAGCAGAGAAAGAACTTTGACTAGGTTGAATTGTACCAACCTCTAGCATTTCTACAACCATACGTTCAATTTCACTCTTTTGGGCATATGGATATCTGTAAGGCCTCATGTTTGAGGGAACACTTCTTGGAATCAAATGAAAAGAATTATTATGATCACGAATAGGTGGGAGTTCTTTGGGAGTCTCAAATACCTTGGAATGATTGTTTAGAACTTTTTGGAGATCTCGAAAAATATATGATTTCGATGTGGGAACCTCTAATGAACATAATTGTCCAATTTCTCCCTGTTATTATTTATTTAGAAGTTATTTAATCATATTAGATTTAATTATCTTTCCTGGTTTCCCTGCAATACCCCTTAATTCAACCTCCTTTCCTTCTTAAAAAAAATTCAAGAAAACTTCTTGAAAATTAAAAGCTATCATACCCAAAGTCTGTAGCTATTGAACTCCTAGTACAACATCCACACCACCCATTGGAATAGAAAGAATTGAACTATTAAAGACATATTATTCGATGAATAGCTTGATATTATGGGATCTTCCAGAGAAATTTATGGTTCCTCCATTTGCAACCATTACTTGACATTCTCGTGCTCGATATAGGAAAAAATTCAATTCCTCGGCTATCTTATAATGAATAAAATTATGGGTACTACTCGAATCAATCAACATTGTTACCTTTTACTTCTTGATATGCCCTTCTATATTGAGTGTTTGAGGAGTGGTAATTCATGTCAATGCATTATAAGATATGTCCAGATTCAATTATTCCTTCTTTGGGATTAGTTCCTGGTGTATATCCTCTTCTTTTGACGTTTCTTGTTCCTTTTATTTCTCCTCTTCCCCATCTATGTAAATTAATTTCTTCTCATCACACTTATGACCTTTCGTGTATTTTCTATCACAATTGTAACAAATCCCCTTTGCTCTTCTTTCTTCCAATTGTTGTAGTCTCAAACTTGCAGGTGGTGAAAGGCTAGGAGCAACAACATTTCAATCTTTATAGTTATGAGTGGTATGCTTGCTTCTTGCCATAATTTTGCTTTTAACTTTTCTTGCCAACATGTATGCCTTGTCTAATGAATCGGGTTCCAAAAGGCGAACCTCATGTTGAACATTATCCTTGAAATTCCCTATGAATACATCAATCCTCTGCTTCTCTAGAATATCATTTAACCTTATATTCAATTTTTGGAAGTCCTCAATGTGCTATGCCATTGAACCCTTTTGTTTTAGATTTATGAATTGGATAAAGAAGGTGTTTCTTTATTTATCCTCTGTGAAATTTGACTAGGTAGCAGGTTTTTTATGAGAACAAATCCATTTATAAAATAAAATTGATTTGATTCTAAATATAAAGATGCAATACATACCTTTGTAACAGTTGCAAATCATGTAGATCAAAATATTTGTCCATTTATAGTATCCATGTTATGGGATCCTTGCCATAAAACTTCCTCATATCAATCATTGGAATATGGTGGGTCTTCAATCCAATGTTATATTCTATGAAATCATGATGAAAATTTATTTTTTTCTCATAATGAGCTTCCCTTACTACCTTTTGATCATTAGGAGGCCTTTCTTGTAGCAGTTGTGTCCCACCGTCCTTCAAACCTTCCATGCCTTTCTTCACATCTTCGATGCCTTTTTTCAAATATGCTTCCCTACCATCTATATTAGCTTCCATGGCACATATAAAACTATTTATCTTAGCTTCGGTTGTATTCTTCAAATTCTCCATCCAATTTTTCTTACTAGGTGTTTCTATTTTCTTGATTTTAGTCATTCTTTTTCTTGCTTTTAGCAGCTCGATATTGAATATATTTTATCTCTAAAATTTCGGATCTCAAAGGTCTAAAATTGCAACCTAAAATAGACCTTTGTATCATCTTTCCAATGCCAGCAATCTGATCGAAATTGGATTCTCCAAGAAAGAGTTATACCAAATTTTCCAAGATGACCTTCTTATATACTTTTTCAGTAGAGCGAACTTGTACAAACTTCCACGTTTTTTTGTTTCGACCTTTGGACCTGTAAACAATACATAAAAATGTACATTCTATCCTCTTTCTATAGCTTTTTAAGTAATTTCAATATGATGCTCAAAGAGAACATTATGATGATTTTTCCTAGGTCACCTATTTGAGATGTAATTTGGGAGCCTGAAGAAACCCTAAATTTCTTGGACATTATTTTCAAAATTATAGTGAAACAAGATTTAAAATTTGGGCCCATGATTCACCATGATTTCAGCTCAAATGGGTTTTAATTTCAGAGTATGAACCTTCGTAGAAAAAAAATTATAGTGAAAATTCCACAATGACCTATTTGAGATGGAATTTTGGAGCTTGCAAAAACCCTAATTCCCTCACATCGTATCTCAGAAAATATAGCGAGTCAATATTTGAAATTTGGACCCGAGCTTCATAAAGATTTTGGCTCAAATGGTTTTTTTTTTGAGCTTTTGAATCTTCATAGAAGAAAGTTATATCGAAATTCCATGATGATCTATTTGGAGTAATGAAACCCTAGAATACAAAGCTCTCATACCAAATTTTATGCAACCAACTCACAAAAATATAGAAAACATAGATCAGCACCTTAGAAATCAACCTCTTCGATGGGTCAACCTCCTTTACATTACACAAATGAACAATTCTTGGATGATGCAAATGACAAGACCTCCTTTCTATATATAGGAGCCTAAGGGGTCATAATATAATCAAAGCCGACATAACAATAATAATGTAAGGGCACAACAATAACAATGGTGGGCACCTATTGGGCACAATAATGACAATATGGGGATTACATGGGCACCACAATATAATAAGGGGATTGCACTAATAACAATAAGGGGTTACACAAGTAGTATATGGACCTAACACCACGGTTGATTTTCATATTAAGAAAATCCTATGATGAATCGTAAGATAAATATTATAAACCAAGCTATATAAATCCTATGAGAAATATTGTAAAGGGTAAAATAGACATGGTTGACCATGGTTGATTTTCATATTGAAACAATCATTGTCACAATGTGATGTTGGACCATGGTTAACTTTGGTTGACCATGACTCATTTTTATATTGAGGCAATATTTATCACAATGCAATGTTGGATCATGCTTGATTTTCGTATTGAGAAAATATTTGTCACAATGTGGCCTTGGACCATGATTGACCATAATCAACATTTTGAATTAAAACTTTAATAATGAAGGGGTTGAATTGATAAATATATCTATTATGGATTAAATTTTTACTCCATATATAAATTTGATTAAATAAAAAATTAATTAAATTTTTTAAGATGTGAACTCATTTAAAATAAAACAAAATAAAATTTCCCATAAACATTTATACAAAACCCATCCAAATATTTTTTTTAAAATTCTATTTCATATTGCTTCTCAATACCCATAATTTTTTTTTATATATATATAATTCACATTAAAATTACTTAATATTTTTACTACATCATCAATACGATTTTCTATTAATTTTATAGATGGTTTTACTTTATATAAATTTGATTAAATAGAAAAACCTTAATAATGTTATCTATACCAAATTAGCAAGGTTAGCTACAGTGTTGCTATTCCACTATTGTATAGCAAGTTTAGTTATGAAGTTGCTATTCCAATATTGCATTCTATGGTTAGTTACGATGTTGTTATTCCAATATTGCATTCTATGGTTAGTTACAATGTTGCTATTCCAATATTGCATTGTATGATATGCAAAAATTTAATAATTTAGTGTGTGATTTAATAGTTTAATAATGAATTCTAATATAATAGTGTAATGTGTCATTTTAATTTATGAAATAGGATTTTAATTATGAAAAATTTAGGTTTAAATAGTGGAAATAGTGAACAATAAATGTCGTTGATATATTTGAATGGTATATATTAAGAACATGCACAACCAAATACCATAAAGATGTTTATTATTCTTATTAACTAATTTCATTATATATATATATTATATATATAATAGATATAATTACAATTTTCAATATCATTTATTATAATTATGTATTTACTTTTAAGAACAAATTTCATAAAGTCTCACTTATATTAAGTCTATAAAAGTGTTTATGAAAATAAATATCATTTAACATTTTATTATCATTCAACTTCATTGAATAAAGTTTTTATAGAACTCACATAGTTGTAATTATGAGGGAGTGCATTAGATATAATTACTATAAAAGTCTTTATAAAAATAAATATCATTTAACATTTTGTTATCACTCAACTTCATTGAGTAAAGTTTTTATATAACTCACATAGTTGTAATTATGAGAGTGTGCATTAAATATAATTACTCCCAATTTGCATCTAGATACATAGAATTTACTAAAGAACATAGTATGCATTCATGAGCTGAAATGATTTAGTGTGGTTATTATTACCATACTAAGATCATTCTACCAGATTTCTCTATAATACTTTTTGTCTACTAAAACTTTTGTTCTTAAGAAATTGAAGCAATTTGAGTTTGAGAACTACAATTTAGTTAGGTAGTTTCATTAAGTTATTTATGTGGTTAATTTTGGTTTATCATTATTGTCACTATTGTGATTTGCTCCTCTTGTTTTAGTACTTTCTAGATTTTTTTCTCAAAATCTAAAATGATAATTTCAACTTGAAATCCACAACTTTTAAAATAATTATTAATGAATAAATAGTCATTATACTTATTTTTTTTAATAATGTTTTCTTTATATTGGTAATATCTTTATTAAAAAAAAAATTGTTAACGTCAATCCCCTCACGGTTAGGACAATCAATAAAAGTATTACGAATATCCTCGTGTTAAGATAAAAACTTAAATCACCGACACCAAGGTGAAAATTAAGAGTGAGAAAGCAAAGTAACTCTCTCATATATAATAAGTTAAGTTGGTTTGTTAATAAAGTGTCTTTATCACTAAATTAGAAGAATATATAGCAGTAGTCTATAATGCGATTTTTTGAAAGTTTTTCTGGCGGATTTTTCCGGTCAAAATCCCGCGGCAATTTATTGGAATCCCAAGTTTGATAGCTAGTTTCTGCACAAGCAATGGCTCCCAGGGGTTTTTCAGAGTGCTGAATCCAAATATAGATTTAACTTCATTTCTTCCGCGGGATTCCGTCACCGGAATCTCCAAAAAATCGCATTATAGACAACTCCGAATATATATAGAGTATTTTACTTCGATGATGTGTTGCTAATGATAATTATTTCTTATGTTTCAACGATGTGCTATGAGTGATAATATACTCTTAACCATTAACACACTATAATTTATACCCCACAAAAACAAATTCTAATAGTTGTCATAAGCTTTCATGAGTGTGTAGAGGGGATTCTCTACTTTAACTCTAAATCACGCTACATCAGATCTCCAGCATAAATATTTCAGCATAAATATTTCGGTAAGTATATGCAGAGGGGATTCCCTACTTCTATACTTTAACCATAAGTCATGTACATCAAATCTCCGGTATTAATATTCCCACAGATTAATTGTTGTTCTTAAGATTGAAATTTTTTAACCAAATTCATATCACAAGGTCTTGTTCACCAACTTTTTCAATCAATACTTTGAGCATATATTCCTTTCTAACTATGCACGACTTTGAGAATCAAACTTTTACACCGGGATTTAAATTTAATCTAGTCCTTCAATCCTTACTATCAAAGACACATTCCAAGTACCAGTCGGCCGACTCATGCCACCCTCATAAATTACTGGTCTTTTAAGTCCCCATTTCCTTTTATTCCCGAGGGGATGATTTGTTTTCTCTACACCTAGATTTCCAAATCGAAATGGCAAAGGGAATGCATCAACTCCATAATATGTTTTGCCTTGTCGCTAGGTATTGTTAACGTTGTTTGATCACTTTAGCGTAGCTCGGTACATTATATGCATTGTTTGATTGCTGGAGGCGGTCTAAAAACCTTATGATTTTTATGATTGCTTTCCCAAACTTTCATGTAACATGTCATCTGCTTGTGAATAGCCAAGATTATACTCGGACTATTCCAAATCTGAATTGAAACATCAAAATGTGTTTGGACTCTTTCTCGACATCTAAATTGAACACAAATACAAACATAAGTTCTTAAAACAAATGCATGGCATCCATTAAGATTCATCACAAATAGTAATTAAAAGAAATGCACTGCATTCGCTAAATGATCCAACCCAACAAAATATTGGGTGAGAGATCCAATCGACTAAACAGAATGAAAAAGTTGAATCTGGAAATCCCATCAACAAAAACAGAAAGACGAAAGAAATGACCACATCACCTTCTCACATGGCACGACCTCACATCTCCTCAGTTGCAAGTGAGCAGTGACTTTTTGGGACCACATAAATTGTTTATTTTGGGTTGCTCCAAGCCCCGTACATTGAAACTCACCATAACTTACCTTCGTAAACAAAGAGTAACCGCATGAAAAGCAATAACATTACATGTAGATATCGCACTGTGCTTATGAGTATATGCAAAGTGTTGGGATAAATTAACCTTGAATGAAACAAATTTGAATGTAATGCCCATGCCTACTAAATACCGCTGTTATCCTGCACACACTTAACTGAAGGAAGGCGAGTACTCACAAGCTTTTCGCTTATAATTTTGCGATTATTGATGCTTGTGGCCTTTAATAAACCCTTGGCTTTGCAAAGGGAAGGAAAATTAGGAATAGGTACACAAATATTCATGTGATGTGATGATGAACGATACATCCATAATAAGGTTTTAACACAAAGAAAGATATTAATAACATCTAAACAATGATGGTGATGTGTTATTCTCTTAGCAAATTCAGGTGTGCGCGCAAGTGTAATAGTTGAAGGTTAGGAAGCCTCGAGAGCAGATTCAGCAGAGGAATAGCAATTCCTTCTCTCGGATCAAATGCACGCCCAAGATCGATGGCAACCATTTTCAATGACCTCAACGTATCCATGAATCCAAGAAATCGGTCTAGAGAGAAATTGTCTCCACGCTCACCTTCGACGCAACGACAGGTCAATCAACTTGTCTCCACGCTCAATTTCGAATCTTCTAATCCTTTTGGCAAGTTCATGAAATGCCACTCGTTTTAATTTCTTCAATTGCCACGTTACCAGCGGGAAATCTGGCCACGCTTGAATTGTTTCGATTCAGTCACTCAACTGCCACCTTACCGGTAGCAAGAGCGACCGGCAATGTTTAAAATTTATTAAATTTCAAAATGACTGAATTTCAATTGGAACGCTTTGAACTCCAGTAAATCGCAACCGTCAAATATCCAATAAGACGAAGAATATTCGGTAGACATCCAATCCCACCCCTATATTAAATTTGAAAAAAACAAATTCAACGCATCCCCTTCGACCAGGAATGGAAATATATACGCCTATCATCTAACAAGAGCTCTACAGATCTTACCTCAAATCTATATAGATCTTATAGATTTATAAACCTATCGGCGAATTACCATGACTTGGACACTATGAAGAACTTTGTCTTTAGTGGAGGATCTAGGCGAATGGAGAACGTCCAAACCCTTCTCTTCCAGTACCTCGTACAGCCTTGAGGTAAGAAATGTAAATCGCTTGTGAGTCAAGATTCGGATCGAGAAGTGATCCGAACCACCTGCCTCGTCTATTCTCAGTGCTGGTAAAGTGGACGGCTGCCAATCAGTTGAATCAATTGATTCCACGTGTCGGCTCCCCTCTGCCATTTTATTGCTATCTCAGGCTGAACTACCCTTGCTTGATGGGTTTAAAAAATTACCCAACAGACCGGGCACCTGGAACAAACATTTTTCAGTGTGATAGAAAACCATATACCCATAAACTGAAATTCAATATACAGATTATCTGAAATTCAAATTCAAATACACTTAGCCTTTTCTTAAGAAAAAGCCCCGTTACCTCAATGGGCTAAGCTATGCAAACAGCAAAACCTGTCTGTACTTCTAAGAAAACAATTTCTGAAACTTCCTCTTGGATGTCCTACGCTACTTAATCGCAGCAATTGCACTATATATAAATCTTTGGTAGGTCTATATGTCTGCGGTATAATAGACAACTTCTATAGTCTAATGTACGAGTAAACTGCCTTGGGTTACGGACCGCACGAGATTCTCGTTACTTAGGGCAATGACATCAGTTTTGTGCGATGATACATTGCTCATTGACCTGTTTCAACCTCGTACGAACATAATCAGAATATCGGCGTGTCAATGCTATTTTTGTTCGTTAATCAGCCAAGTGGTCTTCTGTTTTAATACTGACCGATTCTAATCTTCCCAGAAGAGGAATGTAGCTTGTGACCAGACAGAAACCGATCGAGATTCCGTGGAATGATTTGATGAGACTTTACCGGACATCGATTAGACCCCACGCACTGACAAAAGAAAAAGAGATTTGGCACCCCATTGACTGTAATGATGGCGCGATGCCCCTCTATGCTGTATGCACATGCAGATGATTAAATTTAATAGCATGAGGCAGATATGGCTAGATTGAAAAGTAAAAGGCAGAATGAGCTGATAAGATATCATATATATTTGTTTGTTAAGTTGTTTATGTTTTAGAGATGATGATTACAGGTTAAGTTTTTGGGGCATTTAAGTTGTTAAAATCATTAAGAAATTATACAAGTTAAGGTCACATTACTTTTTGATTTCTTCCCATAAAAACATTTTTTTAGGAAGAAAATGGAAGATTATATTATATGAGAAATATAAAAAGCATACATATGTCCAGATTCTGAAGATTGACAATATACAAAGCCTGCTAGTAAGACTATAACCAGGAAGCAGAGGAACAAAAGCAGATAGCACCTCTTGATGATGTTCTTCATATGTTTTAAGCACAGAAAAGCTTAGAAGGATGCTTTCTTATGGACAAAGATAGGAGTTTCATCATGAATACACAAAAAACAAAAGAGGAAACCTGAGAGATTGTATGTGAGAGACTAGAAATCTTGAAAGGAGAATTCTTGAATAGGAAAAAAGATCCCTTCGAAGAAAACATGCAAGAACCAAGTACCCGGAGCTGAATGAAGACCCTCTTTTGACAGCTAGTCAGCCTGCTCATTTAGTTTCCTGCAGATCTGATGTATGGAGCCACTTTGCAAGCTTCTCCAGTAAAAACTGATCCTGTTAGTCCATCCTACAAGGTGTGGCATGGAAATATGATTTTTTCCAGAGACAAAATCCACCATAACCTTCGAATCTCCAAACACCTAGACATCTTGTATATTTATGAAAATACAGAGCTTTAGAAGACTTGCTAGGGCCATAGCCTCAGCCTTACTGTTGGTGCCTTTCCCACAGTTCCTCCCATAAAAACATTTAGATTGTCAAAATCACCAAGTAATCTCACATGAGTGGACAGCACCAACCCTTCATTTCTGCCCATAAAATTTCTTATTAACTACCTTAGATCATAAAATGACCTAATATTACACCCATCACCATCTATTCTACTCCACTTTAGCTATCACCATTTATTCTACCCGGTTAGACAGCGTAAAAAAGGTATTAACGGATGTTCTAATTTTTAATCAAGGACTACTTTATGCTTCTAAGGTTTTATATGAAAATCTAAAAGCCAAACTCCCCCAAAATTTTAATGCCCGATTCCTGCAAAAGATTTCATCGATCACAGAAATGTCAAGAGTTCTCCCTCAATGACACCTCTGCTCACCATCTTGTTTTGGTGTGGCACAAATGGATAAAAGTGGAGACACTCGTGCATAAAAATAGTGAATTCCCAAGAAATAGCATCTTTACCACATTATTGTCATAAGAGTAATGACATTATCACATAAAAGTTGTTGACGTACACGTGAGTTTTTTAATATTATGCCATGGTTTTTCTGAGGTTTACTCTACTACCAGACTGGTACAATGGGGGCCAGAATCTTTTCATTCAAGTCTTTCTTCTGAATATGGACGCTAAGAGCTTCGTCAACAATTGATTTGCTGGATTGGTATCAAAATCTAAGATCCGTACGTGTCATAGCAACGGATAACCTACTTCGAAACCAATAAATCCTCCAAATTAGTAATGGAAATCATAAAGATGAGTATGTAATAAAGTGATTAATTTTGAAATTAAGAACTTTCATAATTAAGCTTTAAAAGTTAGGTTTTAGAATTTAACATAAATAAGATTTCAAGAATTTAATCTTACGACCAGAAATCAAGATTTAGAATTTAAGTTTCAATATAAATAAATATTATTAATTTAAATAAACATAAAAATATAATTAGAAAGTGCAAAAGTTGTAAATTTAGATGGCAGA
>APFE030642400.1:0-15338 GCA_000404065.3 Pinus taeda | reverse complement strand
TTGGTATCTATTTTTATTATATGACATATAAATATTACATGACAAATATATAAATATTAACGAATCAATATT
Organism: Pinus taeda; assembly: GCA_000404065.3. Taxonomy (NCBI): domain Eukaryota; kingdom Viridiplantae; phylum Streptophyta; class Pinopsida; order Pinales; family Pinaceae; genus Pinus; species Pinus taeda. Next base: position 15,266 of record APFE030642400.1, on the reverse strand, counting down.
ATAAATTAATAAAATACAATTTGGGATGCTCTTACATTATGAATTTTTAAAATTTAAATTATAATTCAAAATTACTTTTCAAAATATTATTATACATTTTCAAATACATTATCAAGAATATGAAATTTATTCTCTTTTGTAGTTGCTATATAATTTTTACATCTTCTATTAAACGATATAATCACAACTCCAAACTTATTTTGTATATTTTTTATTATATATACATATAAGTTATTACTGTTATATAAATTTTCTTTATGTGGTTAGTTATTATTTTACATTTTTTTTTCAATTAATAATTATTATTTAATAAAGTTATTTATTAAAATTATTTATTGAAATTGATATCAATTATTATTAATAATATTATTAATTATTATTTCTTCTTTAATAAATAATAATATTAATTAATTAATAATAATAATTAATTAATACATTTATATTACCTTTGATTAATATTATAAATATATGGTATATAGAATCTATGAATAAATATGATCAATTAATATTATAAATCCAAGATATATAAACCTGACGAAAAATATTATAAACTCTAAAATAAACATGGTTGACCATGGTTGATTTTCATATTGAGGCAATCTTTGTCACAATTGGATGTTGGACCATGGTTGACCATGATTGACCATAGTTGACAGTGATTGATATTATAAACCTAAGGGAATAATAAACCAAATGGATTAATACTAAAAACCCATAAGGTTATAAATGAAAGGGAATAATATAATCCCCATGATAAATATTATAAACCCTAAAAACAATATAGCTAACAATGGTTGAGCATGTTGATTCTCATATTGAGACAATATTTTTCATAATGTGACATTAAAGCATGGGTGACAGTGGTTCACTATAATTATAGATACAAGGGATTTATATTAAACCCTCGAATAAATATTATAATCCATATGAATCATATTATACCTTGGGAATATGAGCCCTTAGATAAATAAACCCAAGGGATGGATATTATAAACCCAAGGGAATATGCCAAGTAATTATAAATCTAATGAAATAACATTAAACCCAAGGGATTAATGTTATAAACTCAAAGTATATAAATGTTAATATAAATATTATAAACGCTAAAATAAACATGGGTGAGCATGATTTATTTCCATATTGAGACAATCTTTGTCACAATGTAATGTTGTACCATGGTTGACCAATGTTGATATTATAAACCCAAGGGATTAATATTAAAATCCAAAGGGGTTATAAACCCAAGAGGATAATTTAAACCCAAGGTATATAAACCTTATGATAAATACTATAAACCCTAAATAAAACATAGTTGACAATGGTTGAGCATGATCGTTTTTCACTTTTAAACAATCTTTGTCCTAATGTGACATTGGACCATGGTTGACCATGGTTGATTTCCATATTCAAACAACCTTTGCGACAATGTGACATTGGACAATGGTTGACCATGATTATAAACCCTAGGAATTTATATTAAACCTTCATATTAATATTATAAACCCTATCAGTAATATTATACCCTAGGAATATGAACCGTTAGATTAATAAAACCAAGATATTGATATTATAAACCCATGAGATTAATACTGAAATGCCAAGGGAATAATATTAAACTAAGGGATTAATATTATAAACCCAAGATATATAAATGATAAGATAAATGTTATAAACCCTAAAATAAACATGGTTGACCATGTTGACCATGGTTGATTTTAATATTGAGAGAATCCTTGTAACAATGTGACGTTGCACCATGGTTGACTATGATGGATTTTCATATTAGGAAAGTCTTTATCACAATGCATTGGTTGACCATGGTTGATTTTCATATTGAGACAATCTTTGTCACAATGCGACGTTGGACCATAGTTGATTATGGTTGACCATGATTAATATTATAAACCAAAGAGATTAATACTATAAACAAAAAGGAATAATATTAAGCCCAAGGGAATAATATAAACCCTAAGATAAATATTACAAACCTCAAAATAAACATGGTTGACCATGATTAATTTTCACTCAAGACAATCATTGCCACAATAAGATGTTAGACCATGGTTGATTTTCATATTGAGACAATCTCTTTCACAATATGGTGTTGGACCGTGGTTGTTAGAATGTGACATTGGACCATGACTATTGACCATGGTTGACCATGATTTATTTTCATATTGAGACAATATTTCTCTCAATTTGACATTCGACCATGGTTGACCATGATTGATTTTAATATTGAGACAATCTTTCTCACAATGTGATGTTGGACCATGATTGAACATGGTTGATCATGGTTGAACATGGTTGAACATGATTGACCATGATTGATTTTAATATTGAGACAATCTTTGTCACGGTGTGGCAATGGACCATGGTTAATGGTTGAGAATGGTTGGCCATAGTTGATTTTCACACTGAGACAATATTTGTCGCAATGTAACTTTGGACCATGGTCAGCGATGATTATGAAGCCAAGGGATTTATATTGAACCATATGATTAGTATTATAAAGGCTATAAATAATATTATACCCTAAGAATATGAACCTTTAGATTAATAAACCCAAGAGACTGATATTGCAAACCCAAGGGATTAATACTAAAATGCCAAGTTATTGTAAACCCAAGGGAATAATATTAAACCCAAGGGATTAATATCATAAACTGAAGGTATATAAACCCTAATATAATTTTTATAAAACCTTACATAAACAAAGCTGACCGTTGTTCAACATTATTGGTTTTCATATTGAGACAATCCTTGTCACAATGCAATGTTGCACCATGTTTGAACATGCTTGAACATGATTGATTTTCATATGGAGAGAATATTTGTCATAATGCAACATTGGAGCATGGTTTACCATCGTTGATTTTTATTTTGGGGTAATCTTTTCACAATGTACAGTTGAACCATAGTTAACCATGATTGATTTTAATATTGACATAATATTTGTCACAATGTCATGTTTGACCATGCTTGACCATGGTTGATTTTCATACTAAAATAACCTTTTTCACAATGGGACATTAGACCATCTTTCACCATGGTTAATTTTGATACTGTGGTAATCTTTGTCACAATGTGACCATATTATTGACCAGGGTTGACCTTGATTGGCCATGGTTCATTTTTAGATTGAGACAATATTTGTAACAATGTGACCTTGGACCATGGTTGACCATGGTTTATTTTTATATTTTGACAATATTTGTCACAATGTGACGTTGGAGAATTCTTGACCATAGCTAGCCATGGTTCACCATAATTAACTATGGTCAACCATGATCGACCAATTTGACCATGATTGACCATGTGTTATGAAACTAGATCACAAAAAGATAGAAAACATAGATCAATATCTTGGAAATCAACCTCTTGGTGGGGGGGCGGGGGAGGACCTACTTTACATTACAAAAATGAACAATTCTTGGATGATACAAATGACAAGACCTCCTTTCTATATATATGAGTTTAAGGGGTCATAATATAGTCAAAGTTGGCATAACAATAATAATGTAAGGGCACAACAATAAAAGTAGTGGGCTTCTATGGGGCACAATAATAACAATATGGGGACTACATGGGAACAAAAATATAATAAGGGGGTTCCACTAATAACAATAAGGGGTTACACTAGTCATATAGGGACCTAACATGCCCCTCTCCTTCAAAAAGTGTTGTCAGCAATGCTTGAGTAGTTCTGGATTCTTTTGTATAAAATTCTCATCCTCCGGTGTGGAATCTTTAGCAGTTAAGTTATTCGACTTTATGAGATACTCTGAAATTGATTGATTTTGTAGCTATCGAGTTCTTTTTTCCATGACTGCTTCAGGTTCCAATATGGTTTTTTCTTCCTTGTCAAGTTCCAACAATATTGTTTGAATTGGGAGCTTCTCACCTATAAACTTCTTTAAGCATGAAACATAGAAAAATATGTGCACTGGACAAGATGCAGGAAGCTCCAATTTGTATGTCGTAGTACCAATATTTTGTAACACCTCGTATGGACCATAATACTTTTGCAATAATTTATTATCCTTCTTAGTGTGCTCGAGGGACATTTGTTTGTATGGTTGTAGTTGTAGAAATATCCAGTCACCAACATCAAAACTTATTTCATTGCAATTTTGATTTACATGTTGCTTCATTCTATTCTGCGCCAAAGTGAGTTTATGCTTTAAGAGTTTGAGAACTTGTTGTTCATGCTCGATGTGATTCTCCACTGCTCGAACCTTAGAATTTTCTTTTAAATATGATGTGATGGATTGTGGATGATATCCATAAAGTTCCATAAATGTGGTCCTTTTCGCTACAATATGGAAGGAAGTGTTATACCATCATTCAGCCAGAGGAAACCACTTGACCCATTGTGAATTTTTATTAGATACAAAGCCACGAAGATATCAATCCAAGAATTTGTTCACTATCACAGTTTTCCCATCAGATTCAAGATGATAAGATGAGCAATGAGCTAACCAAGTACCCAAATATTCCACCTCTTGTACTCCAAAGAAACAATTGGAGATTTTTGCATATAATTATTTCTCCTCCAATAGTTTGAGCACCCTATCAATATTCTGAACATGATCCTTGCAAGACTTGATGTAGATTAGTATACTATAAAAAAATACTAACACAAATTTTCTAAGTGTTTGAAAATGGAATTCATCAACCCTTGAAATGTAGAAGGTCCATTGGTAAGGCCAAAAGGCATGACCGAAAAATTCATAATGACCCTCATGAGTTCTAAATGTTTTTTTTGGAATATATACAATCTTCATTCTAATTTAATGATATCCTGAATGAAGATCCAACTTGGTGAAGTAAATTGTCCATGTAATTCATCCAATAATCCATCAATGTCAGGAATGAGAAATTTATCTTTAATAGTAATCTTGTTGAGATCCCTATAATCTGGAGACATGCACCATGATCCATCCTTCTTGTGTACCAATACCACTGGAGTAGAGAAAGAACTTTGACTAGGTTGAATTGCACCAACCTCTAGCATTTCTACAACCATACGTTCAATTTCATTCTTTTGGGCATATGGATATCTGTAAGGCCTGATATTTGAGGGAACAATTCTTGGAATCAAATGAATAGAATGATCATGATCACGAATAGGTGGGAGTTCTTTGGGAGTCTCAAATACCTTGGAATGATTGGTCAGAACTTTTTGGAGATATAGAAAAATAGATGATTTCGATGTGGGAACCTCTAGTGAACATAATTGTCCAATTTCTCCGTGTTATTATTTATTTAGAAGTTATTTAATCCTATTAGAGTTGATTATCTTTCTTGGTTTCCCTGCAATACCCCTTAATTCAACCTCCTTTCGTTCCCAAAAAAAATTCAAGAAAAGTTATTGAAAATTAAAAGCTATCATACCCAAAGTTTGTAGCTATTGAACTCCTAGTACAACATCCACACCACCCATTGGAATAGAAAGAATTGAACTATTAAAGACATATTATCCGATGAATAGCTTGATATTATGACATTTTCCAAAGAAATTTATGGTTCCTCCATTTGCAACCATTACTTGACATTCTGGTGCTCGATATAGGAAGAAATTAAATTCCTCAGCTATCTTATAATGAATAAAATTATGGGTACTACTCGAATCAATCAACATTGTTATCTTTTTCTTCTTGATATGCCCTTCTATATTGAGTGTTTGAGGAGTGGTAATTCATGTCAATGCATTATAAGATATGGCCAAATTCAATTATTCCTTCTTTGGGATTAGTTCCTGGTGTATATCCTCTTCTTTTGATGTTTCTTGTTCCTTTTATTTCTCCTCTTCCCCATCTACGTAAATTAACTTCTTCTCATCACACTGATGACCTTTCGTGTATTTTCTATCACAATTGTAACAAAGCCCCTTTGCTCTTTTTTCTTCCAATTATTGTGGTCTCAAACTTGTAGGTGGTGAAAGGCTAGGAGCAACAACATTTCAATCTTTATAGTTATGAGTGATATGCTTGCTTCTTGCCATAATTTTGCTTTCAATTTTTCTTGCCAACATGTATGCCTTGTCCAATGAATCAGGTTCCCGAAGGCGAACCTCATGTTGACTGTTATCCTTGAAATTCCCTATGAATACATCAATCCTCTGCTTCTCTAGAATATCATTTAACCTTATATTCAATTTTTGGAAGTCCCCAATGTACTATTCCAATGAACCCTTTTGTTTTAGATTTATGAATTGGCTAAAGAAGGCATTTCTTTGTTTATCCTCTGTGAAATTTGACTAGGTAACAAGTTTTTTATGAGAAAAAATCCATTTATAACATAAAATCGATTTGATTCTAAATATAAAGATGCAATACATACCTTTTGTAATAGTTGCACATCATGTAGATCAAAATAGTTTTCCATCTATAGTATCCATGTTATGGGATCCTTGCCATAAAACTTCGTCATATCAATCATTGGAATATGGTGGGTCTTCAATCTAATGTTAGATTCTATGAAATCATGATGAACATTTATTTTTTTCTCATAATGAGTTTCCTTTACTACCTTTTGATCATTAAGAGGCCTTTCTTGTAGCAGTTGTGTCCCACCTTCCTTCAAACCTTCCATGCCTTTCTTCAAATCTTCCATACCTTTTTTCAAATATGCTTCCCTACCATCTATATTAGCTTCCATGGCACATATAAAACTATTTATCTTAGCTTCGACTGTATTCTTCAAATCCTCCTCCAATTTTTCTTACTAGGTGTTTCTATTTTCTTGATTTTAGTCATTCGTTTTCTTGCTTTTAGCAGCTCGATATTGAATCTGTTTTATCTCTAAAATTTCAGATCTCAAAGGTCTAAAATTGCAACCTAAAATAGCCCTTTGTATCCTCTTTCCAATGCCACCAATCTGATCGAAATTGGATTCTCCAAGAAAGAGTTATGCCAAATTTTCCAAGATGACCTTCTTATATACTTTTTCAGTAGAGCGAACTTGTAAAAAGTTCCACGTGTTATTGTTTCGACCTTTGGACCTATAAACAATACATAAAAATGTACATTCTATCCTCGTTCTATAGCTTTTTACGTAATTTCAATCTAATGCTCAGAGAGAACATTATGACAATTTTTCCCAGGTCACCTATTTGAGATGTAATTTGGGAGCGTGAAGAAACCCTAAATTTCTTGGACATTATATTCGAAACTATAGTGAAACAAGATTTAAAGTTTGGGCCCATGATTCACCATGATTTTGGCTCAAATGGGTTTTAATTTCAAAGTTTGAACCTTCGTAGAAAAACAATTATAGTGAAAATTCCACAATGACCTATTTGAGATGGAATTTTGGAGATTGCAAAAACCCTAACTCCCTCACATCATATCTCAGAAAATATAGTGAGTCAATATTTGAAATTTGGACCCGAAATTCCATGATGATCTATTTGGAGCAATGAAACCCTAGAATACAAAGCTCTGATACCAAATGTTATGCAACCAACTCACAAAAATATAGAAAATAGATCCATGCCTTAGCAAATCAACCTCTTCATGGGTCAACTCCTTTACATTACACAAATGAACAATTCGGATGGATACAGATGAAAAGACTCCTTTCTATATAGGAGTCTAAAGGGTCATAATATAATCAGAGCCGACATAACAATAATAATGTAAGGGCACAACAATAACAATAGCGGGCTCCTATTGGGCACAATAATGACAATATGGGGACTACATGGGCACCACAATATAATAAGGGGATTGCACTAATAAGAATAAGGGGTTACACTTGTAGTATATGGACCTAACACCACAGTTGATTTTCATATTGAGAAAATCCTATGATGAATCGTAAGATAAATATTATAAACCAAGCTATATAAATCCTATGAGAAATATTCCAAAGGGTAAAATAGACATGGTTGACCATGGTTGATTTTCATATTGAAGCAATCTTTGTCACAATGCGATGTTGGACCATGGTTAACTTTGATTGATCATGACTAATTTTTATATTGAGACAATATTTATCACAATGCAACGTTGGATCATGTTTGATTTTCGTATTGAGAAAATCTTTGTCACAATGTGGCATTGGACCATAATTGACCATAGTCAACATTTTGAATTAAAACTTTAATAATAAAGGGGTTGAATTGATAAATATATCTATTATGGATTAAATTTTTACTCCATATATAAATTTGATTAAATAAAAAATTAATTAAATTTTTTAAGATGTGAACTCATTTAAAATAAAACAAAATAAAATTTCCCATAAACATTTATACAAAACCCATCCAAATATTTTTTAAAAATTCTATTTCATATGCTTTCTAACACCGAATCCAAATACCCATAATTATTTTTTATATAAATTATAATTCACATTTAAAATTACTTAATATTTTTACTACATCATCAATACGATTTTCTATTAATTTTATAGATGGTTTTACTTTATATAAATTTGATTAAATAGAAAAACCTTAATAATGTTATCTATACCAAATTAGCAAGGTTAGCTACAGTGTTGCTATTCCACTATTGTATAGCAAGTTTAGTTATGAAGTTGCTATTCCAATATTGCATTCTATGGTTAGTTACGATGTTGTTATTCCAATATTGCATTCTATGGTTAGTTACAATGTTGCTATTCCAATATTGCATTGTATGATATGCAAAAATTTAATAATTTAGTGTGTGATTTAATAGTTTAATAATGAATTCTAATATAATAGTGTAATGTGTCATTTTAATTTATGAAATAGGATTTTAATTATGAAAAATTTAGGTTTAAATAGTGGAAATAGTGAACAATAAATGTCGTTGATATATTTGAATGGTATATATTAAGAACATGCACAACCAAATACCATAAAGATGTTTAATTCTTATTAACTAATTTCACGATATAATATATTATATAAAGAAAATACAATTTTCAATATCACTATATTATTATAATTATGTATTTACTTTTAAGAACAAATTTCATAAAGTCTCACTTATATTAAGTCTATAAAAGTGTTTATGAAAATAAATATCATTTAACATTTTATTATCATTCAACTTCATTGAATAAAGTTTTTATAGAACTCACATAGTTGTAATTATGAGGGAGTGCATTAGATATAATTACTATAAAAGTCTTTATAAAAATAAATATCATTTAACATTTTGTTATCACTCAACTTCATTGAGTAAAGTTTTTATATAACTCACATAGTTGTAATTATGAGAGTGTGCATTAAATATAATTACTCCCAATTTGCATCTAGATACATAGAATTTACTAAAGAACATAGTATGCATTCATGAGCTGAAATGATTTAGTGTGGTTATTATTACCATACTAAGATCATTCTACCAGATTTCTCTATAATACTTTTTGTCTACTAAAACTTTTGTTCTTAAGAAATTGAAGCAATTTGAGTTTGAGAACTACAATTTAGTTAGGTAGTTTCATTAAGTTATTTATGTGGTTAATTTTGGTTTATCATTATTGTCACTATTGTGATTTGCTCCTCTTGTTTTAGTACTTTCTAGATTTTTTTCTCAAAATCTAAAATGATAATTTCAACTTGAAATCCACAACTTTTAAAATAATTATTAATGAATAAATAGTCATTATACTTATTTTTTTTAATAATGTTTTCTTTATATTGGTAATATCTTTATTAAAAAAAAAATTGTTAACGTCAATCCCCTCACGGTTAGGACAATCAATAAAAGTATTACGAATATCCTCGTGTTAAGATAAAAACTTAAATCACCGACACCAAGGTGAAAATTAAGAGTGAGAAAGCAAAGTAACTCTCTCATATATAATAAGTTAAGTTGGTTTGTTAATAAAGTGTCTTTATCACTAAATTAGAAGAATATATAGCAGTAGTCTATAATGCGATTTTTTGAAAGTTTTTCTGGCGGATTTTTCCGGTCAAAATCCCGCGGCAATTTATTGGAATCCCAAGTTTGATAGCTAGTTTCTGCACAAGCAATGGCTCCCAGGGGTTTTTCAGAGTGCTGAATCCAAATATAGATTTAACTTCATTTCTTCCGCGGGATTCCGTCACCGGAATCTCCAAAAAATCGCATTATAGACAACTCCGAATATATATAGAGTATTTTACTTCGATGATGTGTTGCTAATGATAATTATTTCTTATGTTTCAACGATGTGCTATGAGTGATAATATACTCTTAACCATTAACACACTATAATTTATACCCCACAAAAACAAATTCTAATAGTTGTCATAAGCTTTCATGAGTGTGTAGAGGGGATTCTCTACTTTAACTCTAAATCACGCTACATCAGATCTCCAGCATAAATATTTCAGCATAAATATTTCGGTAAGTATATGCAGAGGGGATTCCCTACTTCTATACTTTAACCATAAGTCATGTACATCAAATCTCCGGTATTAATATTCCCACAGATTAATTGTTGTTCTTAAGATTGAAATTTTTTAACCAAATTCATATCACAAGGTCTTGTTCACCAACTTTTTCAATCAATACTTTGAGCATATATTCCTTTCTAACTATGCACGACTTTGAGAATCAAACTTTTACACCGGGATTTAAATTTAATCTAGTCCTTCAATCCTTACTATCAAAGACACATTCCAAGTACCAGTCGGCCGACTCATGCCACCCTCATAAATTACTGGTCTTTTAAGTCCCCATTTCCTTTTATTCCCGAGGGGATGATTTGTTTTCTCTACACCTAGATTTCCAAATCGAAATGGCAAAGGGAATGCATCAACTCCATAATATGTTTTGCCTTGTCGCTAGGTATTGTTAACGTTGTTTGATCACTTTAGCGTAGCTCGGTACATTATATGCATTGTTTGATTGCTGGAGGCGGTCTAAAAACCTTATGATTTTTATGATTGCTTTCCCAAACTTTCATGTAACATGTCATCTGCTTGTGAATAGCCAAGATTATACTCGGACTATTCCAAATCTGAATTGAAACATCAAAATGTGTTTGGACTCTTTCTCGACATCTAAATTGAACACAAATACAAACATAAGTTCTTAAAACAAATGCATGGCATCCATTAAGATTCATCACAAATAGTAATTAAAAGAAATGCACTGCATTCGCTAAATGATCCAACCCAACAAAATATTGGGTGAGAGATCCAATCGACTAAACAGAATGAAAAAGTTGAATCTGGAAATCCCATCAACAAAAACAGAAAGACGAAAGAAATGACCACATCACCTTCTCACATGGCACGACCTCACATCTCCTCAGTTGCAAGTGAGCAGTGACTTTTTGGGACCACATAAATTGTTTATTTTGGGTTGCTCCAAGCCCCGTACATTGAAACTCACCATAACTTACCTTCGTAAACAAAGAGTAACCGCATGAAAAGCAATAACATTACATGTAGATATCGCACTGTGCTTATGAGTATATGCAAAGTGTTGGGATAAATTAACCTTGAATGAAACAAATTTGAATGTAATGCCCATGCCTACTAAATACCGCTGTTATCCTGCACACACTTAACTGAAGGAAGGCGAGTACTCACAAGCTTTTCGCTTATAATTTTGCGATTATTGATGCTTGTGGCCTTTAATAAACCCTTGGCTTTGCAAAGGGAAGGAAAATTAGGAATAGGTACACAAATATTCATGTGATGTGATGATGAACGATACATCCATAATAAGGTTTTAACACAAAGAAAGATATTAATAACATCTAAACAATGATGGTGATGTGTTATTCTCTTAGCAAATTCAGGTGTGCGCGCAAGTGTAATAGTTGAAGGTTAGGAAGCCTCGAGAGCAGATTCAGCAGAGGAATAGCAATTCCTTCTCTCGGATCAAATGCACGCCCAAGATCGATGGCAACCATTTTCAATGACCTCAACGTATCCATGAATCCAAGAAATCGGTCTAGAGAGAAATTGTCTCCACGCTCACCTTCGACGCAACGACAGGTCAATCAACTTGTCTCCACGCTCAATTTCGAATCTTCTAATCCTTTTGGCAAGTTCATGAAATGCCACTCGTTTTAATTTCTTCAATTGCCACGTTACCAGCGGGAAATCTGGCCACGCTTGAATTGTTTCGATTCAGTCACTCAACTGCCACCTTACCGGTAGCAAGAGCGACCGGCAATGTTTAAAATTTATTAAATTTCAAAATGACTGAATTTCAATTGGAACGCTTTGAACTCCAGTAAATCGCAACCGTCAAATATCCAATAAGACGAAGAATATTCGGTAGACATCCAATCCCACCCCTATATTAAATTTGAAAAAAACAAATTCAACGCATCCCCTTCGACCAGGAATGGAAATATATACGCCTATCATCTAACAAGAGCTCTACAGATCTTACCTCAAATCTATATAGATCTTATAGATTTATAAACCTATCGGCGAATTACCATGACTTGGACACTATGAAGAACTTTGTCTTTAGTGGAGGATCTAGGCGAATGGAGAACGTCCAAACCCTTCTCTTCCAGTACCTCGTACAGCCTTGAGGTAAGAAATGTAAATCGCTTGTGAGTCAAGATTCGGATCGAGAAGTGATCCGAACCACCTGCCTCGTCTATTCTCAGTGCTGGTAAAGTGGACGGCTGCCAATCAGTTGAATCAATTGATTCCACGTGTCGGCTCCCCTCTGCCATTTTATTGCTATCTCAGGCTGAACTACCCTTGCTTGATGGGTTTAAAAAATTACCCAACAGACCGGGCACCTGGAACAAACATTTTTCAGTGTGATAGAAAACCATATACCCATAAACTGAAATTCAATATACAGATTATCTGAAATTCAAATTCAAATACAGTTAGCCTTTTCTTAAGAAAAAGCCCCGTTACCTCAATGGGCTAAGCTACGCAAACAGCAAAACCTGTCTGTACTTCTAAGAAAACAATTTCTGAAACTTCCTCTTGGATGTCCTATGCTTCTTAATCGCAGCAATTGCACTATATATAAATCTTTGGTAGGTCTATATGTCTGCGGTATAATAGACAACTTCTATAGTCTAATGTACGAGTAAACTGCCTTTGGGTTACGGACCTCACAAGATTCTCGTTACTTAGGGCAATGACATCAATTTTGTGCGATGATACATTGCTCATTGACCTGTTTCAAGCTCGTACGAACATAATCAGAATATCGGCATGTCAATGCTATTTTTGTTCGTTAATCAGCCAAGTGGTCTTCTGTTTTAAAACTGACCGATTCTAATCTTCCCAGAAGAGGAATGTAGCTTGTGACCAGACAGAAACCGATCGAGATTCCGTGGAATGATTTGATGAGACTTTACAGGACATCGATTAGACCCCACGCACTGACAAAAGAAAAAGAAAAAGAGATTTGGCACCCCATTGGGGTAATGATGGCGCGATGCCCCTCTATGCTGTATGCACATGCAGATGATTAAATTTAATAGCATGAGGCAGATATGGCGATTGAAAATTAAAAGGCAGAATGCGCTGACAAGATATCATATATATTTGTTTGTTAAGTTGTTTGTGTTTTAGAGATGATGATTACAGGTTAAGTTTTTGGGGCATTTAAGTTATTAAAATCACTAAGAAATTATACAAGCCAAGGTCATATTACTTTTTGATTTCTTCTCATAAAAACATTTTTTTTTTCAGGAAGAAAATGGAAAATTATATTATATGAGAAATATAAAAAGCATACATATGTCCAGATTCCGAAGATTGACACTATACAAAACCTCAAAACCTACTAGTAAGACTATAGCCAGCATAACCAGGAAGCAGAGGAACAAAAGCAGATGGCACCGCTTGATGATGTTCTTCATATGTTTTAAGCACATAAAAGCTTAGGAGGATGCTTTCTTATGGACAAAGATAGGAGTTTCATCATGAATACACGAAAAACAAAAGAGGAAACCTGAGAGATTGCATGTGAGAGGCTACAAATCCTTAAAGGAGAATTGAGAGATTGCATGTGAGAGGCTAGAAATCCTGAAAGGAGAATTCCTGAATAGGAAAAAAGATCCTTTCAAAGAAAACTTGCAAGAACCAAGTACCCGGAGCTGAATGAAGACCCTCTTTTGACAGCGAGTCAGCCTGCTCATTTAGTTCCCTGCAGATATGATGTATGGAGCCACCTTGCAAGCTTCCTTAGTAAAAACTGATCCTGTTCGTCCATCCTACAAGGTGTGGCATGAAAATATGATTTTCTCCAGAGACAAAATCCACCATAACCTTCTAATCTCCAAACACCTAGACGTCTTGTATATTTAGTAAAATACAGAGCTTTAGAAGACCTGCTAGGGCCATAGCCTCACTGTTGTTTCCCACAGTTCCTCCCATAAAATCGTTTAGATTGTCAAAATCACCAAATAATCGCACAGGGGTGGACAGCACCAAACCTTTATTTCTGCCCATAAAAATTCTTATTAGCTACCTTAGATTATAAAATGACCTAATATTACACCCATCACCATCTATTCTACTCCACTTTAGCTATCACCATTTATTCTACCCAATTAGAAAGCCTAAAAAAGGTATGAACAGATGTCCTAATTTTTAATCAAGGACTACTTTATGCTTCTAAGGTTTTATATGAAGATCTAAAAGCCAAACTCCCCCAAAATTTTAATGCCCGATTCCTGCAAAAGATTTCATCGATCACAGAAATGTCGAGAGTTCTCCCTCAATGACACCTCTGCTCACCATCTTGTTGTGGTGTGGCACAAATGGATAAAAGTGGAGACACTCGTGCATAAAAATAGTGAATTCCCAAGAAATAGCATCTTTACCACATTATTTTCATAAGAGTAATGGCATTATCACATAAAAGTTGTTGACGTACACCTGAGTTTTTTAATATTATGCCATGGTTTTTCTGAGGTTTACTCTACTACCAGACTGGTACAATGGGGGCCAGAATCTTTTCATTCAAGTCTTTCTTCTGAATATGAACGCTAAGAGCTTCGTCAACAATTGATTTGCTGGATTGGTATCAAAATCTAAGCTCCGTACGTGTCAGAGCAACGGATAACCTACTTCGAAACCAATAAATCCTCCAAATTAGTAATGGAAATCATAAAGATGAGTATGTAATAAAGTGATTAATTTTGAAATTAAGAACTTTCATAATTAAGCTTTAAAAGTTAGGGTTTAGAATTTAACATAAATAAGATTTCACGAATTTAATCTTACGACCACAAATCAAGATTTAGAATTTAAGTTTCAATATAAATAAATATTATTAATTTCAATAAACATAAAAATATAATTAGAAAGTGCAAAAGTTGTAAATTTAGATGGCAGATTA
>APFE030642394.1:0-18252 GCA_000404065.3 Pinus taeda | reverse complement strand
TTTCTTGGTTTCCCTACAATACCCCTTAATTCAACTTCCTTTCCTTCCGTAGAAAATTTCATGAAAAGTTCTTGAAAAATTAAAAGCTATTGTACCTAGGGATTGTAGCCATTGGACTCCTAGTACAACATCAGCACCTCCCATTGGAATGGAAAGCATTGGGCTAGTCAATACATATTCTCCCATGGATAGCTTGATATTATGGCACTTTCCCAAGCAATTTATTGTTCCTCCATTTGCAATCATCACTTGACACTCTGGTGCTGGATATAGGAAGCAATTCAATTCTTTTGCTACCCTACAATGAATAAAATTGTGGGTGCTTCCCGAATCAATCAACACTATTACCTTTTTCTTCTTGATTTGTCCTTCTATCTTGATGGTTTGAGGAGTGGTAATTCCCGCCAATGCATTACAAGATATGGTCGGATTTGTTTGTTCCTCATCTAGGCTTTTTCCTGGAGTAAATCCTCTTCTTTTGACCTTTCTTGCTCCTTTTCTTCTTCCTCTTCACAATCTATGTAGAATAATTTCTTCTCAGCACACTTATGACCCTTAGTGTATTTGCTATCAGAACTGTAACAAAGCCCTTTTGCTCTTTTTTCTTCCAATTGTTGTGGTGTCAACCTTATAGGTTGTGGAAGACTAGGGGCAAAAACACTTCCGTCTTTATAGTTGTGAGTGGTATGCTTCCTGGTTGCCATAATTTTGCTTTTTTTCTTGCTAACCTAAATGCCTTCTCTAATGAATCCAGTTCCCAAAGGCGAACATCATGTTGGATATTATCCTTTAAAGACCCTATGAACACATCAATCCTATGCTCCTCTGGAATATCTTTTACCCTTATGTTCAATTTTTGGAACTCCTCAATGTGCTCCATTATTAAACCCTTTTATTTGAGACTTATCAAATGACTAAAAAAAGTGTTGCTCTTTGTATCCTCATAATGTGCTATCATTTCCTCCATGAAAATTGACCACGTAACAAGTCTTTTACGAGAACAAAGCCCTTTATACCATAAAAATTGATCCGGTTCTAAATATGAAAATGCAATACATACCTTTTGTAACAGTGGTACACCATGTAGATCAAAATATTGCTCCATCTGACGTATCCAATTTACCGGATCCTTGCCATCAAACTTCTTCATCTTGCTTTTTCTTGATTTTAGGAGTTCAATCTTGAAATGACTGTAACTTTGTACTTTCAGATCTTTAAGCTCTGAAACTATGACCTGTATTATTCCTCTATGTCCTCTTTCCAATGCCACCAGTCTAATCCCAATTGGATTCTGCAATGAAGAGTTATGCCAAATCTCCCAAAGAGACCTGATTATAGACTAATTCAGTAGAGCGAACTTGTACAACGTGCCACGTGTCACTGTTTCAACCTTTGACTCTAAAAAATATATAAATGAAAACTACAGTCCGTCCTCTTTCTGTACCTTCTTATGAAATTTCAATCCGATGCTCAGAAAGAAAGTTATGACGATTTTCCCCAGGTCACCTGTTTTGAGTGTAATTCAGGATTCTGCAAAAAGGCCAACTACCTCAGATCATATCTCCGAAAATATCCCACGAAACTCTTTGAAATTCGGACCCACAGTTCAGCGCCAAGTCTTCTCAAATGGGTTTTTGTTTTGACTTTTGAAACATCACAGAAAAAAAGTTATAGCGAAAATGCCACGATGACTTGTTTGGAGCAGCGAAACCCTAGAATCCAAAGCTCTGATACCAAATGTTATGAAACCGGCTCAAAAAAGATAGAAAAGATAGATCAACGCCTTAGAATTCAGCCTCTTCGAGGGGGAAACCTCCTTTACATTACATAAATGAACAATTCTTGGATGATACAAATGAAAATACCTCCTTTCCTACATATAGGAGTCTATGGTCATAAACTTAATAGAGCCGACATAACAATAATTAATGTAAGGGCACACTAATAACAATAGTGGGCTTCTATGGGGCACAATAGTAACAATATGGGCACTACATGGGTACATCAATATAATAAGTGGGTTGTACTAATAACAATAAGGGGTTACACTAGTATAGGGGCCTAACACTTCAACTGAAATTTTAATATCAACAGATGCTAACTAGCTTACCACAGTATTAAATAAGTTTAGATGCTCTGTCATCAAGTCTCCATCTTTCATCTTCAGGTTATACATCTTTTTCCATAGGAACAGTTTATTCACCAGAGACTTAGATTGGTACAAAGTTCCTAACTTGTCCCAAAAAGCCTTCGCTGTAGCTTCCCCTGATAAATTTAGCAGTACTGAATCTAAGACACACAGTCATATTGTGCGCTTTTCCTTCTGATCCAACTTCTTCCATTCTTCATTGGACACTCCCGTTGGTTTAGTACCCGGATCTACCATGATCCACTCATCTTTATCCACCAACAGATCCTCCATCTTGAGTTTCCACAACTCAAAACTTTGACCATTAAATTTCTTGATATTTATCTTTCCACCGCTGGCCATCTTATTTCACCAACAGAATCAATCTCACATATCTCCCACTGAAAAGGGTCTACCACAAGCCCAAGTGAAACCCCTCAGCAACAACGGTGCCCCTTCAAGCCAAAACAACTCTGATACCAAATGTAGGTTTAACCCCGTACAGAAATTACCTGCTTACAAATTCTAAAACACAAAAAATAAACAATGCAAGAGCATAACACATAAAACACATATATACACAGAGATTTTCCCCTGGATCCCAAAACCGGGACTACTAGCTTGAATTTTCATTATGTTCCTTTCAATGTTATAATACGTATTTATACATGCCGAAGCATCCAATACCATGGACCAAAAACCATCACGTCGAAAAACATGTGTGAAAATCATGCACAAAACCATAGGTGGGTCCGCCCAAAATTTTCTAGGATGTTGCCTTGGACTGCATAAAGTGGGGTTATGAGTACACCTCAAACCCCCTCTAACCACCCCCCCCCCGCGCTACACAATCGGCGCAACGAAGGGGGGATCCGGTCCCCTCTAACCCCCAGTTAACTATGTGGGCTAGTCGTGGAAAGAATATAACACAACCCAACAACCTTTGTGAAAGCAGGAATAGAAGGAATAAACTGACATCACAATCATCTCAGGGTGCAGAAACTTGGTTCCAGCATCCCCCCATACTACTTCGGGAGAGACTTCGGTCTGCGTTCTGTGGGATGATGGCAAAAGGGCCAATAGTGTAGGGATTTGTTTGGCTAATTAATGGTGAGCTTGAGTCAGGCACACACAAGCCAACAAATGGTTCCATTGTGGGTGGCCCTATCAAAATAGACCTTACATATGCCACCATTCCCACTTTCGGAGGTGATTAAAGAAGGTTGTATAGAGAATCCCAATTTGTGAAAATCGTGACCTCATCTAAAGGCTCAGAGACGTGCATCAGAAAGACAATGAAATGTCTTGCCCATTATTAGAAGAGGATGAGAAACTCTTAGAAGAAGCATCAGTACACTTGACAAGGTAGTTGAAATGGAAAAATTTAAATGAATACGAGGTATGGAAGTTATAATTCAATGGAGCAAACTCAAAATATGGGAATGGAGCTGGAACATTGTTGGTATCTCCGTAACGCAGCATGATATCCCTCTCTTTCAAGCTCAAATTTGAGGCAACCAACAATGTAGTGGAGTATGAGGTATTGCTTTTGGATGTACAAATGGCAAGAAATATGAACATTGAATGCCTATTGATCTATGGAGAGTCTGAGCTAGTCGTGAAGCAAATCCAAGACCAATGCCAAGACAAACACCCCAGGCTGAGGACATACTGAAATGAAGTGTGGGACTTAATTGAAAATTTATTCTTTCCCTTTAACATCTAGTTTCTTCCTAGGGAATAAATTAGGATGGATGACTCTCTTATGGTAATTACAAGTACTTTCAGGCCCCCACAGAATCCACTCCTCATATATGAAGTATAAGTCAGACACAGGCCTTCAATACTTAATAATGTCAAACATTGGGAGGTATTCGAAGATGATGAGCAAGTAAAAAGATTCGTAGAAGTCGTTGAGGAGTTTTCCCACTCCACCATCGATCAAGAAGAAGAAGAACAACAACAAGAAGTGACTACGTAGAAAGACACAGTGACTGGGACAAAAAATTTGCAACTAAAAGGGAGCATCATCCCTCGTGGGCTTGTTCCACTAGAAAGACTTTTCAATAAAGATGACATAGAATCTAAACCAATGGCCCCAGAGAAGGATGATCAAGTATAACACTGCAACATTGAATCAAAGGAGGAATCCAAAATGATCAGGTTGTCCAAAGGATTCCCTCGCAATTCAGACAGACATATTTAGATATGTTTAAAACTTACAAAGATGTATTTTCTTGGTCTTATGATGATTTCAAACCATTTTACACAAATATTATTCAACATAAGATTCCTCTGAAGAGTGGGATAAAGCCATGTAAACAAAAACTCAGAAAAATAAACCCACTCTTACTCCCCTCCATTGAAAAGGAGGTAAGGAAGCTGTTGCGAGCCAAAATCATAATCCCTCTAAGATACTATGAGTGGGTGGCTAATTTGGTCCCTGTCCAGAAGAAGAATGAAGAGATAAGGCTATGCATGGACTTCTGAAATTTAAATGGGCATCCCTAAAAGACAACTACCCTCTGCCCAAGATGGAAATATATTGTAGAAGATAGTGGGTGTGTCCATAATGTCCATGATGGAAGGCTTCTCAAGATATAACCAAGTTGCGGTCCACCCTGAGGACCAAAAAAACACTGCTTTCACCACCCCAAGGGGGACCTTCATGTACACCTGCATGCCATTTGGGTTGATAAATGCAGGAGCCACATTCCAGAAAACTATGGACATAGCTTTCGTGGGTAAGATAAATTTGTGGTAGTTTACTTAGATGACATCACAGTCTTTTCTAAGACTCATGGAGAGCATATCCTCCATTTAAATCTCATTTTTGAGAAGTGCAAAAGGTATGGCCTCTCTTTTAATGTGAATTAGTCTCAGTTTGCCCTAAGTGAGGGGAAGCCGCTTGGGCACATAGTAGCGTAAGAAGGAATAAACATTGATCCTAAAGGAGTCAAAGCCATCAGCCTCATTCCCTTGCCCGAAAATAAGAAATAAGTTGAAGACTTTTTGAGGAGGATAAATTTCTTAAGATGATTCATGCCCAACTATGCTAAGATAGTTAAATGTATCTCATATATGCTCAATAAGGAGAATGAAGTTAAGTGGAGCTCCAACCCCCGTGGTTCCTTCACTAGGATCAAAGAAGCTTTGGTTGAGGCCCCAGTGCTAGTTAGGCCCGATTATTCAGTGCCCTTCTAAATATTTTATTTTTCCTCTCCACATACCATTGATGTTGTACTATTGCATAAAAATAAAGATGGTTACGAGAATACCATTTCCTTTCTCAGCCAAGTCCTAAGGGATGTTGAGCTGAAGTATGATATATTGGACAAACATGCTTATGCACTAGTCAAGGTGCTGAAGTCATTTCATATGTATGTACTGCAATCCGAAATCACAGTGTTTGTCCCAATGACTACAATCAAAGACATTCTTTTGTAAGGAGACAACAAAGGAAAGAGGGGTAAATGGATAGCCAAAATACATGAATATGAGCTGGAAATCAAGCCTACCAAGCTCATCAAAGGCTAGGGGTGGGCCAAGATTTTGTTTGAGTCCAACTGCGAAGCTCTAGGGATAAACTTGATCACAGAGGAGGGTAGTTGAGAGGACAAATAGAGCATAATTAAAATGGTTGTGCAAAAGATCTATGCCAAGTATGAGGGATCACCTAGGTATAAGAACATTATTTGTTTCCTCTTATTTCTAAGATTCCCATTGGGTCTGGATAGATCAAAATACCTGAGTTTGAGATTGCAGGAACAAAAATACGTTATATCTAATGGACTGCTCTACTAGAAGGACCTAGTGGGGGTATTACTGTTGTGTTTGGTTGAGGGACAAACTCATGAAGTGATTGAATATTTCCATGGGGGAGTCTATGGAGGACACTACATTTATAAGGAAACAACACACAAAATCCTCAAGACAAGATTTTACTAGCCCACGCCATTTGGATATGTTTATTCTCAAGTCATATCATGCCAAAAATTCCAGTTGTTTGCTCAAAGGTAGAAGTTTTCTCCTCTCCCCATTATTCATGTGCATGTAGAGGAACCCATTAGACAATGGGGATTAGACATCATTGGATAAATCAACCCACTTCTAGTAGCCAACACAAGTGGATTTTAACAACCACTAACTATTTTACCAAGTGGATAGAGGCTACCCAGCTAGGAATTCTACTGATTCAGTGGCGATAAAATTCATGGAGGAGAACATACTGTCCTGCTTTTGATGTCCTTTTAAAATCATCACTGATAATGCACAAGTCTTCAAATATTCCATGTTCACAAACTTCTGCCACAAATTCAACATTGTTATTGGACACTCCACTACATACTACCCTCAAGGGAATGGCTTGGCCGAGTCTTATAATGAAACTATGGTGAGAGTTCTAAATAAGGCCATCAGTGAAAATCAAAGGAACTAGGATTCTCAACTAAAGTTTTCTCTGTGGGCTAACCATGTAACACCCAAAATATCCACGAGGAAATCTCCTTCTAAGCTATTATATGGAAAGGATGTTTTCTTCCCTATCCAATTAGCAATGCTAGTAGCTAATTTGCTGTAAGAAGCTAATGAAGAACCTAGCACATTGACTAGAAGAATTAGTTAGCTGGTGGAGCTTCATGAGAATAGAGAGAAGGTGGGGACCAAACTATCAAACAATCAACAAAGGATGAAATCTCTGTTTGACAAGAAGGTTGTAATAGCCTTGGTGAAAATTCCATGTAAAAATATATAAATACCATAGATGATGGGACACATATTCCAAGCTGCATGGTGGGCAGTGTTGAACAGGTAAATCCCCTCTGCGGACAGAAGCGATCCCACTAGCCCAACACGGGTCTAGCAACAATCACACAATGCTAACACGCAAGTTCCTAATTGCAAATCAGAGATCGATGATGATGGCCTACCCGGATTCAAACACTAATACTTGTAGAAGAATCGTCGCTCCCGTTCCTTTGCTCCGGTTGGTCACAATCCCCACAATCCTCGTGAATGGACACCTGCACATGCAAAGAACGACACAAATACAAGCATAAAATCCAATAGATGCAACTATATATCAGTCAGAAAAGATATAACTCAATCATCATTATGAAGACAATAGGAGTGGAACCATAATGAAAGTCGTCCATTAATGAATAAAAGAAGATAAAGATACAACCAAGGTTCTAACGTTGAACTATTCTCTGCTGGGCGAGCAGCTAAATATGCCTTGCACAAGACCCTTCTTTCTCTCAGATTCCGGCAGCATAACCTCCCTATGCTCCAAATTCTTTACTATCACTTAGCATTACTTCAGCACTCACAAAAACTCCAGCAAAAACTCTAGAAAAAACTAGCTTGTTTATTGCATGAGGACAGTCATTTATAGATGGAGAAGGGAGGAAGATACATTGTACCAGGATGCCCATTGTGGATGGCATTATCCCTGAAAAGCTACTCAGCATAGTTGTCATGGATAAACAATGACTCTCGACCTCTATCTTGAGGATTTTTCCCTCAAAGAACTTCATGACAAGAGAGGAAAAAACATATGGGTGTGCGTTGGCCAAAAATCATTACCAAATTTAGGTGGCGCGGGTGTTGCTCTAGGACAGAGCACCAATGGGAGCGCCCCCTTTTGAGGATCTGAGTCATTGGCACGGGTAAGACATTGTGTACCTGCGCCAATAGAAAAAGGGCACTTTTTAGGGATAATTTGCGAAAGGTGTCTTCAGGGAACATGAAGTACATACTCAGGGGAACATAATGCAAGTGTTTTTAGGTTATGTCACTGGTCACAGGTCCCAAAATGTCTCCTCCAATGTACGAAAACAAGGGTAACAGGGACGGTGACCAACAGTGACAAATTACTGTGTAACAGGCAGGACATCCTAGTATGTGTTCATTTGGTTGTTTATGGATAAGGAAATTTACAAAGGCAATGGATAAGGCATTAAAGAGGCAAAAAGGTATTTTGGCACAATTATTTATGAAAATAATGGAAATTAGGAGAAAAGGAAGGTGAAAGGTCGCATCTTGCATGTGAGGAGGAAATTCAAGGAAAATAATGGAAAATAAAGAAAATAGAGGCCTCATTAATAAAAAGGCTTTTGAGGATCAGTGGGCAAGACTTGGTCAGTTTAGACTTGGAGCTCTCTAATTATTCTCTCTCTTTCTCATACTCTTGGACACTTACATTTTTCTTGGATCACTTCGACATTGGAGCAAGAAAGGCAAAGAAGGCAAGAGGAAGCAATGATCAAGCAGGAAAAGGTAGGATCAAGGAGCTACAACAAGCTTCATTTCAGGTATCAACTTGGATGTGTATTTTCCTTGCTAAATTTGGCATGCATGGGATTGCATGTGTTTGTTTTCTAGGATGGCATGGGTTTTCTAGCATTTTCATCCTAGCCTTGCCATTTCCAGATAGCTTTGATGAGATGGGTTCTATCATGCATTTTGTGGGTGATGGCTAGATTGGATTCAAGGCTGAGTGGGGTGGATCTCTGAATTGATAAACACATGGTGGTAGTGGTCCTTCAACCAGAGTGAGGATGCATGAATCCACTAGCCTAGTAACCCCTAAACCAGACTATGGGTTGCAGTAAAGCCAGATTGTGTGCCTTGGTGGGTCTAGGAATCCTTGTTCGTGAATGGCGACATATACGGTAAAGCCAAGTGGTGGATTTTCTCTCCATTAGGCCTAGTGATTCTGGGATGGAATGTGGTGGGCTCCAGTATTGCAGCAATAATGCTCCAACTCCTGGGACTCCCTTCTTTACTTTTATCAACCCGGTAGTTCGTAAAACACTTGGAAGCGACGGTGTTGTACACACAAGTACTAGCTCTTGCTGAACCTGTCATTTGGTTAGCTGGCACAAGTCCGCTAGGGGCTTAAGCCAACTTCTATGAGCTCTAAGAAGAATCTTTTTAACTGATGGATGAAAGATAACTCGAAGGAAGCTAATCTACTTGTGGAAAGAAACTAAAAAGCTGAAAGGAAATGCAAACCCTAACAAACCCTAATTTTACCATCTAGTCCTACTGATGTGAAAAACAGGATGCAAGCTATTGAAAGAGGTGCCATTACTTCTAGTAAGGTAAAATACATGTGTCTAAGCTACTTCTATCTGAAGAAAACATCTTTTTTTATTTTTGAATAAGTTGTTAGAATGATCATGCATGTGCTTTCAGTGTTTTTGACTGTGCAGAGGTGGATCGGTGAGAGGAAATGCTTTCAGGAGGTTGGGAAGGTTCAGAGAGGGCCTAAGGGGTCCCTAGCACCCTTCTTGAGAGTTTCACAAAGTTTGGCGATCAAGAAACCGCTTTCGCGAGCTTCTACAGGAAGTTTGCAGGGGTTCTACAAGATGTTTTGGAATTTCTACAGGATGTTCGGAAATGGGATTTTCGAGAATTGATGGAGTGAAAAAGGTGAAGGAGTGGGTATGGAGGTGAGATAAGGGTGTAACGAGGTCCAGGGCTTGGTGGATGGAGTGGGGGAGTGGCGAGGATGGTTGGATTTGTTCAAGGAGGCATAGGACAATGTTGCACAAAAATACGAGAATTAGGGCGAAGTGAGTGAATGTGGCAAATGTAAGGAAAGGATTCTAAGTAGAGGATGGAGCAGGTGGGATTGATGGAGTATGGGTAGATAAAGAAGTATAACAGGTGCTCTGAAAGTTGTTTTTCAAACGGAACAAACAAGGACTTAGGAAATCAAAGACCTAGTTACGTTAGCCTATTCTGACGTAGATAACAGCAAAGAAATGGAACATAAGTTTATTTGCAATGAAATCGGATGAAATAACTATGCAAATAAGCAATCATAACCCTAAGCATGCAATCAAAACTGATATCAAGTTCGGAAACTAAGAATCCAACACTACTAATTGCATGGTGAAGCAAAGATAGTGTTTTTGGTGGCAGCAAGGTCACCTTGGTCCCAGCTCATGATTCCATTGAGGGAGAGGTGAGATCCAAGGTGCTTGATGGCCTTTTTCTGAAGATCTTCCCTGTGATTAATCTATCAAATAAATATAAACATGAAAAGCCTATCTAATCATCAACCATGACCTATGTAACTAGCAAGATGTTAATCTACTTAACATAAATTATTTTGCAAAGACATAAAAAGAAAATAAAAGTACATGAAGGAGGCCTTGGCACTTGGGTTGGGCCTAACCCCAAGAGCTGCAGGTTCCTAAAGGAACTCAGGACTGATGCCAAATAAAGTTGCTTTCCATTACTCAAAAATAGCCATGTTCATAAGAAAGTTATACAATAGCAGCTAAGAAAATGAGCTGAGAAAATAATAGCACTATAGTGCAAAATACAACAGTAAAAAAAGTAACCTATGAAGGCTGAAATCCTTCCTATTTATGCCTACGAGGGGCCTCAGTAGCCCTCCTTAATTCAAGGGGCTCGGCTGTTCAAACTGCTAGTAAACAGACACTTTTCACCAAGCTGCTCAGCTGCCTTTAGTATTCGTTTTAGTGGCCTACTAAGCTCCGAGTTGAGGGTGGAGATTTCGAGGAAGGGCCATTTAATGCAGGAGTCATCCTTCCTACGAATCCTCACCCTTGTTCCTTCATGCTTGGCTGTCATCTAGCTCATAATTTCTTGGCTTTGTTCCAAGATTTGTCCAAAAAACCTGAAATAACCATGTATTAGCCTTCTTGGTAAAGTGACCACCCTCATTCGTTCAACTAACATAAATATACTCAAAAAACGTGCATAAACTATGAAAAATGGTGGATTTATC
This sequence comes from Pinus taeda, assembly GCA_000404065.3. NCBI lineage: Eukaryota > Viridiplantae > Streptophyta > Pinopsida > Pinales > Pinaceae > Pinus > Pinus taeda. The sequence continues at coordinate 7,360 of APFE030642394.1, read as the reverse complement.
AAGAGCAATTAGGAAAAATGAGCCCAATAAGTTACCCAATTTGGGGTTCATCATCACCCCCCTACTAAATGGGTTTCTCATCCTCTGAGCAACTAGTCTAGCTCCTCATCCTTGATTGCCTTGACCGCCTCTCTCACATCCTAGTCCTCCGAGGTGATATCTTCTTCACGATCATGAAATCCGGCCTTTCTTACCACTTCTTTCCACTACCTGTGTTCCTCCTCTTCTTTGCCCCAGGGTATCCCTAATGGCAGACAAGTGACCTGACTAATGAGTTCAAGGGTAAGCTGCAGGGTCAACCCTCTGAAATTCACAGTGGCCAGTGTTTTTGATTTAGGTTGCAGGGATATTAGGAATTCCTCTGTTATTTCATCATCATGGCCCTAGATTTTATCACAAAAAGTCATCTAGCTGGCACGGGTGAAGAGGTCCACCACTGTGGGATGTTCACGCAATTTTCTGGATTCCAAGGGTTCCTTTCTGATAAACCCCCCTGCAATGGTGAGGGTGCTTTGTTTCAATGCTCTGAGCAGAAAGGTACTGTTGTTCTATGGTTTCTTCCTTTGAACTTCAAGACAGGATCTCTCAGGTGTTTATAAATTAATTTGCACTAATTCCCTGGTTCTAATGCTCTCATTGCCCAAAACTCAGTTGTCTGTGTGTAACAGGGAGAATTAGGTTTCCACAGATAAGACACAACACTTCAATTTTTATTACCAGCATACATACAACTATGTAAATTCAAATTTTTTCATGCACAGGTTAGCCCTCACAGTGCTTTATCTTTTCTACAGGAAAAATCTTTTACCAGAAACCGTGGAAGAGAAATTTGACACAGACCCAACTGAGAAATGTCGTGCGACACATAGGCAAACTACTGGTTTCGACACACAGGCAGACTTGTCTCTAATTCTCCTACTCCAGATAGTTCAATTCACCACCTTTTAAAATATATCATGCATGGTAGAGTGTTTTCGAGCCTACCTTTTTCGGAACTACAAATCTCATGAAGGAAGGCTCATGTTTCTCTATTCCAGAAGGTTGTGCCTTACTTCCTGTAGGACTTCTTCCTATAGAATGCTTGCTAGCTTCTGTAGGATGTTACCGCACTTTTGAACGAGCTCGGGATGTGGGAGAACTTTGAAACAGGTGGAAAAGCTTGGTGGAGGGTGACAGGTTAATAGATTGTGGAAGCATAGGACGAGTACTTTGGCTAGGACGTTGCAAATGCAAGTGAACAGTGGGTGTGAAAGTTTTTAGCTAAACATTTTTAACTGCGACGCAATTCGTGGCGAGGGGGTGAGGTGGCTGGACCGAACCATTATCCAACATCATGGCCATCATTTTTCTGCATGTCCCTAGCTTCCATTACCTCCGCTCTGCCATTAATTGCCACCACCACTGTCAGTCCGCCGATTTTCACTGACTGGACACTCCACACGTGTCTGCTGGACGGCCCATTGGCGAGTTTGAACATAACCAATCTTGTTCAGATTCCATGGTGTAACTGGTTGAGGGTGGCTAGTTGACTGGCCACCAAATTTGTTCAATCCAACCATTTTCAGAGACAGGGAGTTTTTTCGAAATATGTTTTATGTAATTGACGAATAAGGTTATACACTTACCTGCGTGGTCGTGGACGCGTTATGTAGACTTTGGTCTCAGAACCACTGCCTCGCTTGCTACTGCCTCGTGCATGGGTTCTAGAGCCCATTCTTTCATTGGTTGAAGCTGCATGCATGGTTTTGGAACCAGATCTTTTAGTTGTAAACCCTACATGCACAGGTTCTGTCTGGTCTCAGTTGTCGAGGATGTTCTCACATCCAGGAGGAGTCTTTTTATGTGCTCTTTTTGTTGGTCTCTGCTGCCCTTGCCTCAAGAGTATGTTTTCCAGAGGGATCAGTTGCTACATGATTCCTGTAGGATGTCCTGTAGCTGCTTCTCCTCGCAGGCTAAACGAGCAGGGCTATGTTGCGGAGAAGGACTGGATGTGTTGATGAAGAGTCTAGATGGAGCTTGAATAGGTAGAGCGTGCAAGCCTTTGCTCCTTGATTTGTTACATGAAAAAGTTTTTTTCAATCCGAGGAAAACAGGGTTCTTTATATGACTGTGCAGGAACACATAACCAGGTGGGTGCAATGGAGGTGGAACGAGATGGAACAAGGTGGCACATGGTGTTGGATTGAATAGAGGGGTGGCTGTAGGACTAGAAAATGGATCCCATCCATCAGATTCCATTTCAAAATTGAATTTGGCTCGTCTAAAGGTTGTATAAGATGTTTCCTGTAGAAATTCAGAACTTCTTGTAGAAACGCCTAGAACTTCTTGTAGAAACGCCTGGAATTTCGTGTAGAAAAACCAGGAACTTCCTGTAAAAAGCCCAGTCTTGACCTGAATGTGAAAAATTCTAGGAGAGGTGAGTGGCCATGGAGGGAGGGTCTAAAGGGATTTCCTAGAGCCTGGTACGGACTCCTATCCTCATTTTGTGCCACCTTCCTTTCCTGTAATGTATTCACTACAACCTACAATTTTTCACAGACATTAGTCCTGTTTTATTTTTCTTTCTTCTTGTTTTTTTTTCTTTTTTCTTTTTTTGAGAGATAGCTCGGGCGCCTCCATGAGGTTTTCACCCTCACCATCTGCCCTAGGCACCTCAAAGAGTTTTTCACCCAAGGATCTTCTTTTTATTCCATTTTTTATTTCCAAAGACAACTGGGGCGCCTCCATGAGGTTTTCACCCTCACTGTCTGCCCTGGGCGCCTCAGAGAGGTTTTCACCCAAGGATCTTTTTATTTCCTTTTTTTTTTATCAAGGTGTGGTTGGAATAGAGGCAGAGCCCTGCTCCACTACCAACACTGATTTTAGTAAAGTTTCCATGACCTCCTCCCTGGAAAGAGGTTTCCTGTAGATTTTCAATCGATGCCCATTGACGAGCATGGATATGGCTTCCTCATCAATGGTCCTGATGAGGATTGAACCATTGTCATTGCATTTCTCCACTGTATATGGTCCTAACCATCGTGTCCTCAGCTTTCCTTTGAAGTCCTTGTATCTTGAACCATACAGTAGCACCCAATCTCCTTAATGGAATTTCTTTTCATTAAGGTGTCATTCATGCCATATCTTCCTCTGATGTTGGACTAATTCTGAGTGGAGGAGGGCTTACATTCGTTGTTCATATAATCCATTCAGTTGCAGTAATATTTCACGTTGAGCATGGCTGAGATTTAGGTCCAGTTGAGCTTCCACCCTCAATGTGTTGTACTCGAACTCTATGGACATCAAAGCTTTCTTCCCGTAGACTAGCTCATAAGTGGTGAATCCTATTGTAGTTTTCCAAGTGGTGTTTTAGGCCCAACTGGCCTCAACAAGGTGATCTGCCGAATCGTTTCTATTGCTGCTCACCACCTTAGTCAAAATCTCTTCCAATGCTCTATTAGTGACTTCCACCTACCCATTTGCTTGTGGATGATACGGGGTGGAAGTTTTGTGCTTGATGTTGTGATGAGCAAGCAGGTCTTCAATCAAGTGAGAGGTGAGCTGGCTTCCTTGATCGGTGACTAACTCTCTTCGGTAGCAAAACTTGTAGAAGATATTTTCCCTTAGAAACTTAGCCACTTTTTCTTCTGTCGCTGCCTTGATTTCCTTTGTTTTTGCTCGCTTTGTCAGGTAGTCGATGCACACAATGATGTAAGACCTTTGCTTTGAAGGAGGGTTGATAGGACCCACAAAATCAATGCCCCACTTCTCAAATGGCTCGAAGGTCACTTGAAGTTGGAGGATAATTTCATCCCTTGGAGTCAGTTTCCCCATCCTCTGACATTGGTCACACTGGCGGATGTATCTTTTGACATCTTGATGAAGAGTAGGCCAATAGTAGCCTGCCTGTAGAATTTTGAAGGCAGTGCTTTTTGCTGCAAAGTGGCCTCCACAGGGCCCATCGTGACAGGTTAGAAGGATGTCAAAGACTTCCTCTTCCCTAACACAACGCCTCAAGATCTAATCTGGGCCATGTTTAAATAGGTTGCCCCCGATCCAAGTGAATGGGGCACTCTTCCTCACGATTCTGCTCTTCTCCTTTGAGGATATATGCGAAGGGAACTGTGCTGAGACCAAGTAATTTTCTATATCAGCAAACCATGGAGAGAGTACTGAGATAGCAAACAAGTTTCCATTTGGCATATGATCATCCACTATCCCTTCTTCAACTACAGGCAAATCCAATCTAGATAGGAAGTCAGCAACAACATTTTCCTTACCTGGCTTGTTGACAATAGTCAAATCCAATTGCTGCAGCAAAAGTAACCATCTAATGGTATGAGCATTTACATCAGGCTTATTCATTAAATATATATTCGCAGCATGATCAGTGTGTACAAATGTTTGATAACCAGTGATGTAGTGTTTGAACTTGTTCAGGGAATGGACTACAACCAAGAACTCTTTCTCGATTACAGTATAGTTCATCTCTGCCTTGGACAGGTTTTTGCTGACAAAGTATATGGCATATGGTAGTTTCTCCTCAACTTGTCCTAAGGCTACCCCTATGGCTTTGTTCAAGGCATCAGTGTGGATGTGGAATGGTAGGGCCCAGTTTGGACTCTCAAGACTGGGGTGGATACCAGCTTAACTTTTAACTCATCTAGAGCCCCTTAACAGTCATCAGTCAATTTAAACTCAACATCTTTCCCTAAGAGACTAAACAATGGCAAGGCTAGCTTACTGAAATCTTTGATGAATCTTCTATAATATCCTCCCAAGCCTAGAAAGCTTCGAACATCTATGACCTTTTGAGGAGGTGGAACCTTTTGGATGATAGCGATCTTGTTAGGATCCACCTGCAATCCTTGCTGAGAAATTGTATGACCTAGCACGGTCCCTTTAGTCATCAAGAATTCACATTTTTTAGGACTGAGGGATAGGTTCATCTCAATACACCTGGTTAAAACTTTTCCCAGGTTAGTCAATGCTTCTTGAAAGTTGGACCCATAAGGAGTAAAATCATCCATATAGATTTCCATCGAATCATGAACCAGTTCAGAAAATATGCTCAATACTGCTCTTTGCAAAGTGGCAAGAGCGTTGCACAACCCAAAGGGAAGGACCCGGTAGGCAAAGGTACCCCATGGACAAGTGAAGGCGGTTTTATCTTGGTCTTCCAGGCTGATTTGTATCTGGTTATACCCGCTAAACCCATCTAGGAAAGAGAAGAACTTCTTCCTTGCCAGTCCATCCAACACTTGATCTATAAAAGGCAAAGGGAAATGGTCCTTCTTGGTGGCTTTATTAAGTTCTCGATAATCTACAGAGATTCTCTGCTTCCCATTTTTATTAGGTAGAAGCACTAGAGACAAGACCCACTCATTGTCAGAGATAGGGTAGATGAATCCTGCATCCAACAATTTTTGCAATTCTTCCTTGACGATGTCTTTAAGTGTTGGTTTCATTCTCCTCTGAGGCTCCCTAACTGGTTTACAACCCTCTTTAATGTAAATGTGATGGGTACATACTAAAGGGTGGCCTCCTTTCATCTCCTTATAGCTCCAAGTGAAAGTATCCAAATGGTTGTTCAATAAGCTACACAACTCCTTCTCCTGGGAGGGAGCTAAAGAGGAGCTGATCTTTAATGTTATTTCAGTGCTAAATTCCACATTCTTAACTCTAGGAGAGGTCGGATTGGTCACATAGAGGTCCACTAAAGCACTGGCTTGGGTATCTTCCACCAACTCCTCTAATGACAGTGCACCAGGAGGTGCGTTTTGAATCAAATTCTCAATAAGGTCGTCCTTGGTTTGAGGCACTCCCTTGGTGGCTTCTATTGTGCACAAAGGTGCAAAATAGACCTCGTCCTCATCTCCCTCTTCCAATCAGAGAGGTAGGTCATGTTCTACCAGAGGTTGGGCAAGAGGATAGAGGACTAGCTGCTTAGACATAGGCCCATTCTTGATGGTCATGCTCCTAGCTCGACAACTAATGTAAGCATCCGCAGTAGCTAACCAATGCCTTCCCAGAATGGGGGGGGTATCCAGTGAGTTTTGCCTTTGGCTGAAGGACCAAGAAGTCTGCAGGGTACTCCCAAGAGTCAACAGAGACCAAGACATCTTCCACAATCCCTTTGGGAGTCACTGTGGGGCTATCTGCTAACTGTAGCACTATTGAGGTCTTCCTCAAGGAACTCTGAAGGTTGAGTTTAAGCATAGTGTCCCTGGTCAACACATTAATGGCCACTCCTATGTCAATCAAGGTGTGGGGGATTATTGTGCCATTGATGTGGACATCAACTAAAGGACTCCCAGGATCCAAATATTTTGGACAGATCACTTGCCCCAACATGAGATCGGACAGTTTTCCTATGACATTGATAGTCTGGGCATCTCTCTTTAGCCTGCCTGGGTGCCTAAAACACTTCTCCTTGAACAATTTTTTGTATATCGGTACATCTTTTATGGCGTGGAGAAGGGGTATTTTCACACACAACTGCTCAAGTTCTCCCAGAAGTTCAGTCTCCTCTGGGTTTGGTTGCGTGGTTACTATTAGTCACTCGGGAAAGGGTGGAATGGCTTTGGGCTCACTTTCCTGTTTTTCTTCCTCATCCTTCGGAGGAGGAAGTAGGTTGATCTCCTGAATCTCCACAACATAGGTAGGGCATGTTGTCTCCCCAGTGTATACCTACTGGTCCTGTCTGTTATTGGGGTTCGAGTTCAGTTGGGCAGGCATCTAGGGTTGTCTTGAAGGAGCAGGAGGTAATGGTTGTGGTTGAGTAGGTGGTGGAGGTAAAATGGCAGGAAGAGAGTTGTGTTGGGGCCTCCACCCCTGCTGAGGTGCATTCCACTGAGGCTGTGGCTTGACAGGTGAGGGAAACGAGGTTGAGTATGGTATTGAGATGGATAAGACCACGGAGGAGGTACGGACCAGGAAGGATGAGCAGGAGGACCCCAAGAAGGTATATGAGCAGATTGGTTGGGGCTATAATAAACTTGGGATGTCCTTTGCATCCCCTCCTAGTAAGGTCTGGGCCCATGCAGCCTCCTTTGGTTGAGGAATTAGAGAGGTTCAGTGGTTTCCTCAGACCCTAGGTACATGGATTTAAATGTGGGTAAGGTTGGGCATTGGTTTATGGGGTGGTCTTCCTCACAAACGAAGCATACCTCTACTGAGTGCAATGGACACTCGTTCTTAGGGTGCTTCCTCGTACATCTGGGATAGAAAATGGCTAAAGCCCTCTCAACTTCCTCTTTATTTTGTTGGATTTGGAAAGTATCAAGTTGCATGGAAATGGTTTGTCTCATCTCACTTTTGAGGTCTTCCATCTGATTAGCAAACTAATGCTTGGAGAAGGTGGTACTCGATGAAAGTGGAT
>APFE030642392.1:1827-14118 GCA_000404065.3 Pinus taeda | reverse complement strand
GTTTTTTCTTTTCTAGATAAAATCCATTGTCCTATTTTGGAAGCCAGAAGATAACAATGTCATTCACTGGTTGTAATTGAACTGAACAAACTAGCTCGTAATGAAGCCCCTTGTCTTATGATTATAAGCCATTACCCTGTTTTGGTGTGCAGTATTAGTAATGTCAATTTAATTAGTTCCCTATGATCATGGTAAGCAGGCTCGTAATGAGACCTCTTATCTTTTAAATTAGATATATTTTAGAATTACACTTTAAAAAACCATAATCCTAACGAATGGTGTTATCACTCAGATTTTCCTGGGAAGTTATTGGAAGAAGGAAAGGATCTGAGGTAACCACTAACCAATATTTTAAGTACAAAATCTAGCCAATCTGTACTCAGAGAGGGCTCTCTCTTTATGATATAGCTATGTTTGATGTGATATTAGGCTAGTTATAAATGTTCAAGGTTGTTTTGTTTGAGAGTGGTGGAATTTTGAAACAAATGGGCATACTAGGTTTTAGGCCATTGGGCTATGGAGTCAATCAGGGATAATTCAATGGATTAAGTCAAATTGCTGAGGTATGAGTTCAACGAGAAGGATAACAGAGTAAAAACAAACTTTGGAGCTTGAATGGATGATAGTTCCGCTGAAAACTAGACGACAATCAAGAATCCTCTAGTTTGCATTAGAAAGAGGAAGGGAATATAGGTCAACTAGCATTGGGCAATTAAGAATCCTATATGAGGGACCTATTAGAGAAAAACTATAGGGATAGAGGAGCAGTTAAGAATTCCTTTATTGAGATAGTTTAGAAGAAAACATAGAAATCGTAGATTGTTGATAGCAGAGAGCAATAAAGCTAATTCTGATATAGTTTGACTATTTTACCATTTAGATTTAAGATGCATGAAACATTGAAACATGTAGGAAACACATAAAATCACAAGGATAGAATACTTATTTGCAATTAGACTGCACGTGAATCTAATGAAATTTCCTCAACTTTCATTCCTTTTCCAGCAAAAATCTGGACTTGAGTACAAAAAATTTCTCAACTTGATAGCATAGAGTTACGGAAATGTTATAGAATCCACCCTCAATCCTTTGGATGGAGAAGTATTTATATAAAAATTACATCAATAATATCTCATAACTACATGAGATTTATTCTAGGAAATACAAAATATATTTTACAAAAATATAGAGACATATGGAAAAAAGATTGATGTTTTCCCTTTATTTGTGCATGAGTTGGAGGCTGAAACTTGATTTTGGCTCTTGTTGTTGCTCTAGTAATTGTGTGCTAGATCTTGACTGATTTTCTTCCCTGCTGATACTCTTTACCTGTCCCTTATACTCTTTACCTGCTTTACCAGACTTCATCCTTTTACCAGACTTTACCATAGTAAGCATTTCTATTTACCTCATTGTTAACGTGGTAAATTATAGGATGTATGTCATGTCAGTCCACCATTTTTCACCGGGTATCCTCATCCTTATCAATTTTCAGTATATTTCATCAGCCTCACCGTATTTTGCAAAATTGGGCTAGACTGTGAACAAGTGTTTTACCTCATGCTCAATAAAGAAAAGGTTTTTGAAACCATCATACAACGCTTTTCCAGTTGGTAGTGCTTTTGCTAAGAATGAGCTGGCTTGATTTTTAGTTTGCTGGTGTAATTGGTCAATGTAATCTATTTGAGTCATTAACTAGTCATTTATGACCAGTGGGTTTGGAAGTCCTTTACTTCTTAAGATGTCAAATTTCATCATGAACTCATCTATGTCTTCTTGTATTCTTTGACATATTGTTTCTAAGTTAAGCATCAAGTTCTTTTTGATAAGAACTTTCTTCACTTCGAGGATAGTACCAGTTTGATCCACAATGTCCCATTGTTCCAGCTGTTCTCTGTTCTGGCTATTCAAAAAGTTTATTAACAAGGTTGCCTCTTCAGGCTTTTCTCCCAATTCTTCCTTAGTATTTTGTATGGCCTCATTAGCAAGCTTTACCAACTCTAGCTATTCAAAGATAACCTAAATAGAAGACCAAATATCATTGATGGAATCAATGATATTGGTCCATAGAATTTTCCTGATATTTTTTAAGGGCTTTTCAAATGTCAAGTCCTTTTTTAATGTTTTGATCTTATTAGTCATTCCCCTGTTCTTTCTTTTCTCTTCAGTATAGTTGATATTAGTTATCTCACAATCATGCTCCAAGCTAGTAACCTTTTCCTTCAATTTTTGTATTTCAGTTGCTTGGATTTTCATTTCTTCCATGGACTTGATTAAGTCCTCTATTTCTTGTGTTGAAGTGGCTGTTGTTGATGTACCTATTGTTGTTGTTAATAGAAGAGCAATTGCTAGGGGAATTTTGGGTGCCCAAGCTAATGCTATAGTCAATGGCACTGTTGTACAAACTATTGGTACTATAGTCTGAGGCAAGGTGGTCGACTCACTCTGTTTAGACTACAAAGTTTTTTTTAATTCTTGCTATGTTTATTTTAACTATTCATTTAAATTAAGGACTAAGTCCATAAGTTCTTCCTCATTTATTTTCTCAATTATTTCTACAGTTTGTGGATGTATGAGGGGGGAAAGTTTGAGCTATTTGCTAAGTGCAACAATGTCTTAATTTTTCTTCTTTATCAAACTCTCAACTGCTTTTACATCTTTGGGATTGTATCGCTACTCTTTTACTAGATCTTCTAATGATTTGATCCTAGTGTCCTTAGCTTGAGAAGAGGCTTTCTCCAATTGCAAGTGTGTTGTGGTATTACTCAAGGAATTCTACAACTAATGTGCCATCATGGCTTTACTAGCTAGAGTGGAATAGACTATCTCACCCATTTGCTTGTGGAGCTCAATTTGATCAATTGGGTGGATGTCTTTAGCAAGAACTTCAAAATTGATTTTAAAATAGTCAACCATGGACCTTGGCTACTGCATTGTTGGCTTCAGGAAGCTCATTTTCATCTTTCCCTCTTTGACGTCAAATGCTAACATCAATCTTGTCTGGTTTGTGCAGGCCATTTTCAATTAATGAGCATAAGTTTGGGCTTTCAATTGCTCATTTCTAGTTTTTATCTCCTTGTATTTTCCCTTGATATCTATGCTCTGCTCAGATTGCCTCTCTAGTATATTCATATGTGAAGAGCATGGTGTCCCACCTGTAGGGATAGTTTGTAAATTCTCCGCCCTTTCTGTCATTGTGTTTCCTGTAGTTTCTTCCATGAATTCTTATTCTGAGAAAGGATTTAACCTGTGCCTTTTACAAAAAGGTTGATCTGTAGGCCTGGAAGGAGTGGCCTCTTTCCTGTCTCTTTTCAAATTTCTTTCCTCATTAAGAGGAGTCTCTAAAACTAGGGGATTGTGCATGTTTGGCTAAGGTGGATTTGGCTGAGGTCGAACCAATTATTCCGAGTTTTCTAGCTCCTCTCACTCTTCTTGCTGTGTTGACGTCTCTGGCTATCCTGAAGTATCTAGTTGTCCTGATGTCTATGCACTACGTTCCTTTGGTGGCCTCTGTGAAGATTCTTCAGGCACCTGTACAAAGGAATCTAGATCAAGTCTCTTTTCTAAATCTTTCATGGATTTTCTACTTCAACCTTTTCACTATCCTATTCCATGAGTGTTCCCTCCACCCATTCATTTTGATTAGCATATTGCTCTATCTCTAGAATTCTATGATGAATGTAAGGGGACAACTTATGTTTTAGCCTTTTGTCACAGATAAAGCTGTGAGGATCATAAGGCCAAATAAAACTCTTCTTCAAATGCGTCCTCTCTAGGTCTCCTCTGCTACTTGTCCTACTTTTCTGTTGTTACAAAAAAATGTGCCTACGTGATCTTTGATCCTTAGCTGGGCTTTCATTTTTGCTTTCATGAAGTGGATTTGATCAGAGTTGATCATTTTCCTGTAGTACTCTAGGGCAAATAATCACATGGGGACATATTTGGGCAATTTTAAAGGAGGTAGTTCACACCCATAGACTTTGATCTCGAAATGGTTTTAGTACAGGTACCAGTCCCCAACTTTGTATTGTTTTGAAAACTGAAGGATTCTTTTGATATCATCACTGATTCTAGGAGGGGAACTTCCTATCAGCATGGTAGTTATAGGATGGACAAACTGATCAATAAAATCTATGTAAGAATAAGGAGAAGAAGGTGAATACTGAAAAATGGAAGTCCATAAGACAACAAACCTGGGATTTCCTCTGGTATCAAGCTTTTAGACAGAGAAAGGGAATTTATCAGACTGGTAGTAGAGAAAAAGATGATACAAGACTGAAGAATACTTAAAGACTCTCTCCTTCTCTAATCTCATGAATTGGTCATGTATATTGTCTGCAATGAATGTGGCATAGTCAAATTTGGTTGTAGGAGGTTGACCAGGGGTAAAAATAGTCATGAAGGCTAAGGTCAATTCATCTACATACTCGTTGGTGGTAAAACCCATAATGCAAGCAATCATGATAACAATATCTCTACGCAAATCAGTGAAAAAGCATGACATGTAGGGAGGGGGGTCTTTTGATATGTATCTTTCTACCATGAAAGTCTGACATACTTGAGTGATTTTTTAACTGGAGAGCTTGGAGGATTTCTCAAGTAATTCTGCAATGGACAAGGGAGTGAGGTATTGGCTAGGCTATAATTGTAGCATTTCATTAATTGACTTAGTTGTGCTGGTAAAAAGGACTTTCTGGTCAGGAGACATCATGGCTGTGAGATTGGGATTGTAGTTAGCATGGCACTGATGGACAATATCTGGGAAAATGTGGATAGTGGGGAATTGGTACTTATGGATATTTCATTCCCAAAGCCCAATTGTATTAGTGTGATTCATATAATTGTCCCTATATTTACAGTTGAATTTCAAGGGGCTATCATCAAAAGTAAGGTCTTTGATTTGAAAATATTTATCGGCCAAGGGGAAGTAGTCCAAATATTTGTGGGGAGCATTGAGTGGACTGACGTTTAGGGAAACTGGGGCTTTCATCCCTGGTTTTTGTGTATTCAAGGAAGGAAGACGAGGTTTTCAAGGTTTTTCAAATGAAACAGGTACTTGAGGTAGCCTTAGGGTCAAGGAACAGTTCAATTGCACAAAATTACTTAAATTAAGAGCAAGTCGATGGAGGATTTAGTTTAAAATAGGGATTTTGAGACTAAGATGTGGTAAATACCTATTTTCGGATGGTTGAAGGGATAATTGGCTATGGCGACAGCTCTGCAGGGTGCACACAGTAGACTAGAGTAGCTTGAAGTTTAGTAGCTGATGGTGGTTGACAGTTGAGAGCAAGTTGTTGGTCATGGGAGGCAGAACTTTCTTTTCTTGGTAAAAAGACAAACAATGGATGTTTTTTGTTTTATATACAAATTCAATGTTTTTTGGCGGATGAATGAAAATGACAATTGGCTTTAACTAACTAATGGGATAGATTGTCGTTTAGTGGAGGCGGTAAGCGGGAGCGGTAATGGTTTTCATTGCATAGCTTTTGGAAGGAAAATGGTTTTGGAGGAGGGTCACGCAATGCCACAGATTGGCTAACATGTAGCATCAACAAAAATTCAAAAATTTCTTACATCGCGTATTTAACATTCGACTAAAAGGCTCGCGCGATGTGTGTGATAGCCATTAGATCTAGGAAGGCTAATTAGATGGTAATCAGCATCGGGAAGTGGTGGAGGGTTAATGGAGGGGCCTAATTATAATTAAAAGGTCTTTAATTATATCGGGGGTGATGTGATTGGCGAGAAGGTTATTAATTAATCCAACTTAATTAATTTTATTTTGGTTTATTTCGCAAACCATGGGGCGGGATATTTATTTATTTTTTTCGGGAATTTTTTTATTAATAATACGGGAAAGGGTAATTTGTTGTGGGAGTTAAATACATAATAAAAGTTAAAAGTTAATATGACTATGGAAAAAATGAAACACGCTAAGTAAATTTTTGTAAATATTCATCGCACAACATAATAACTTAGGCTAAAATGTATTGGGGGGATTTTGTATAAAACATTTTAATTTTCCTAAGTAAAATAGTGATTTTACTTAGGAAAAGCATTCTGAAGGAGATGGGTGAATTATGAAGGGGGTAAGTTTTGATGAAGGGGCTTAAGCACTTAGGCTTTAAAAGTTATTGGGCCAAGGGTCTGGTCCCTCTAGAAGTTAGAGAAATGCTCTGAGCCCCTTTAACTTAGGTTGTTGGTGCCTTTAGTAATTTTTGGGACATTAGTAAAGATTTAGGAAAAATGAGTGAGGAAGTTAATTATTTTGACTTTGATCCTTGATGTAACTGTCTTCATTGTCTCCATGCTTTGTCAAAGTGAAGAAAGAAAAATATTTGAGCTTTTAACTAAATCATTCATCACACATAATTCTGCAACCAATCATCTAGTTACACTATCTACACATCCTACCATTTTAACTACTTTATTAGGGTGCACTGAAGTTGGCAAACCCTCATCAAACTTTTCTTTTCTTTTACAATGGAAATCTATCTAAGTCTATCCTTATTACATCCAAGAGCTCAGATTAAATTGTTTAGCTCCTTTTATTCACTCTACTTGTCTACTTATCTACCAAGATTAAACAGTTTGGTCAGATTTTTTTCTCTATCTCTATAAACATGAAATTGAAAACATGGAATAACAAGATTAAACTATTTGGCTACCATGGATTGTGGCCTAAGTAACAAGTTGTACACAATATTTATTATGCATAAAAGTAAATAGTAGTGGCATTTGGGCTTGCACACTTTCGTGGTCTTTTTATTTTTCTTGGGGTTCATTTTCTTTCATTTTTTCTGACCTTTTCATTCTTTTTTCCCTTTGATTTTTCTTTTAGGGCATACCCTCTTTACATTTTTTAATTTCTTAATTTTTTACAAATATGGAAAACATTTGCAGCAAGAAAAGGTATGTACATATTTTAGAGCTAAACCAAATCAATCATGATATATGACACCTATTGGTATAGGAACATAACAATGGCTCCACTTAAGCATGGCTTTCCCTGGTGGAAAGTCAAGAACTATAGATCAATGGCTTTTTGAGAGACTGTGATTTTACTCTACAATTTCCTTTTTCCTGCTGCCTTATTTGTATGTATCACAATAATGCTTCTGGAGCTTAGGGCCTTCTCTTCAAGCTTCAACTCCAAAATTTAACCATCCAATCAACGCTGAACTTTAAAAGGATATAATATATACAGTTAAAAACTTGGTAAGATTAGAAACTAGGGTCAATTTAGTGCTTTAACATTCAACCATTGACCAATCCTCCTTCAATCTCTGCACCATCTATTTCTTTGAGAAAATATGAATTATTTCCCCTTAAGGCATCTATTGTGTATGGGCCTTTCCACAAGAAGTCAAACTTCCCATGTTTCCCTTTGTCCTCTCTTCTAGAATCCCACTTTAACACTTTGTCTGCCAGATAGAAGTCTTCTACTTTGGTCCTTTTTTCAAAAATATTCTTAAGTTTTTCTTCCAGTACTTGAGTTATGTGGTATACTTCCTCTCTAGTTTGCTGTAAATGAATAGTCTGGTTAATTCTCCTTTGTATATCATTTGGTTCCACTTGGGCTTATTGAAGTAATTTCATGACTAGAACTCCTAAAGATGAAGGGAAAACGGCCTCCATTCCATATAATAGCTCGTAGGGACTGGTTGCAATGTATTTCTTGGTTGTAAGCCTATCTGCCCACAAAGCATTGGTTAATTTCTTGTTCCAAGTTTTCTTATTGTCTTCCAATAGTGTTTTTGATAATAGTGATTAGAATTTTATTAGAAGATTCTGCAAGTCCATTCCCTTGAGGATAATAAGTTGTGGAATGGCCAAGTGTTATATGATACTTGTGACAGAAATCAATCATTTCCTTTGACTTGAAGGCTGCAACATTGTTTGTGATAATTTTATTGCGACAACCAAATATGGATAGAATATTGGCCTCTAGAAAACCTATGATAACAGTGTCAGTGGCTTGTCTGGAGGGAATGGCTTCTATCCATTTGGTAAAGTAGTCAGTTGCAGTGAGTATCCATTTATGCTTAGCAGAAGAGGGTGGAGGGATTTCTCCAATGAACTCAAGACCCCATTGTTGAAAAGGTTTTTTTGTGGAAATAGGTTTCAAGGGCAAGGGTAAGAGTTTTCTTTTTCCTTCAAAGATCTAGCATTTATGGCATGAAGTTACAAATTTTTTCACATCTTCAAACAAGGTTGGTGTTGAGCCTCAAACCTACACTTCTTTACACATCCTCCCAACCTCTTTTTCCTATTCATTTCCTTATTTTGCCACTCATTCCCTCCATCAAATTTCTCAAATCATTGTATTTTAGGACTTTTTACATGATTTTCTAATTATGCTAATGACTGTGTTTGGTTTAGAATTTTGGTTCAAGGTGCTGCTTTCCGCAGCTCATACAGGGTTTTCTACAGCTGATCCCGGTTTCCGCAGCCAACCCTAGATTCCGTAGTTGTTTTATTAAATGCTATGTTCCAGGTGTCCTCCAGGAAGAAGAACCACATGGGCAAGTTCGTGGAACCAAGGACATGGTGTGTGTCCCTCCAAATCATCCAAACCAGTCATCCAAGCCCATGGTCAACGAGGAGGTAACTTCGGTCAACGGAGGTCATTGGCGGTGGCACGGCTCTGCGTGTTCTGTTTTAGAGCACATGAAGAACAGGTGGCATCGTCCTCAGTTATGAAGGTAGTGGGAAACATAATCCAACAACGGATTGAATGCCCACAATGACTGTTGCCTAAATCCGAGGACGTAGCAAGGCTACGTGTTTTTATTCAGCTGTTCTAATTACTTAGATTTCGTTAAGTTAGTTCGCCTTCTTCAGTTATAAATAAAGCGTCTTTGAACACTGGACAAGTTAGTTGTTAGCTGCTATGATATACTTTTGAACTCCCATTGTATTTTCTATTTCATGCATAATATATGAGAAGACTGTTATTCCATTTATGCGTGTGATTGATCTTTGAAACGGTTGGAGTAGGCAAAGGGCCCCTGTTTACTAAAGGCCTGTACAATACTTTTAATTTCCTGCATTTCACTTTCTTATTTTATGTATATACTACCTTTGATTGTTGAGTTTTGATAGCTGTACATACATTTCAAATTCTTCTTGTTTACATTTCTGTACTTTTTCATGACTGATCAGTGTGTTATGTAGGCTTCTTAGGCGTGCCCAGGACAGTTTCTTTCTTTTCTTTTTCATAACTAGTGACACTTGTGATCATCTTGTCTATGTTGCTGACCTTCTTTGTTTTGCATCCTTTATTTCCTCATTATCACTTAGTCAATCTACATATTTGCTTTCTGTTTGTAGACATCAAGTTGTTTATCTATTGATGGTCTCTTCTTCATAACTTAATATCTTTATTGAGGACCAAAATATCACTTAGCGCAGCTTGATTTAATTATTCAAGAACTCACAATTGCTTGACTGGTTTTTAATTGTTTATCACATGATATATTCAGTTAAAAAGGCAAGAGGTTAAGAAGAAGCTAAAATATTTGTGACTAGTCTTTCTTTTAGATAGATTTACTTTAGTTTAACATTGCTTAGTTGTTATTTGACATAGATTTCATTTTCATTTCCTTGCAGCAGCAGAGATACTGGGCCAATGTCATTAGTCTTTTATTTGATGCCTTTACTTTCCTTTAAGAATTGATTTCATTTCAAGCTTTCTTGTAGAATACTTTTAAGTTGTAAAAATCCCATCACAATCTCACACACTTCACTCACTTTATTTCATTTCCATCACATCACATTAGGAGAGATAAACTTGAAAACAAACTTAAAAAGATAAAAACGACAAAAGCTTAAGAAATAGTTGCCTAAGTACATACAGTACACCTCACTTCATCAGCTTACGAGCCCCGGGTTGACATTTAAAAGTTGCAATTTAGACATCACTAAATTGACCAAACATTTTTGGCACCGTTGCCGGGGAAGTGAAATTAGGTAGCCAATTTCTAAAAAAAATATAAAAACAAGAAAATTTCATGGAAGGAAAATTAATAACCTCTCAAAGTATGCTCTCCTCTTGCACTGAGTGTGATCTGGAGGATCAGAAAAGAGAAAGTTATTGGTTTAATAGTTTCTTGAGTATGCTCTCTTCTTGCACCTAGAGTGATTTGGAAGATCAGAAAAAGAATTATTACCCTGACTTGAAGAGAAAATAAAAATGACATGCATAGAGCAAGAGATTCTAGGGGAAGGTTTTTAGCTAGAGCCAAGAGTTCGATTTTTACATCTCCATCATCTCCAACTCATACTCCTAGCTATAGGATTCCTGGAATTCAAGAGGCAGTAGTTGAATCTCCCACACCATCTATTGAATCCGAATTAGAAAGATATCCTTTCCTTCCTTCTACAGGGAGACAGATTGTAATTGAAGAAGTAGAATCACCTGAGGAAGAGGGAGAAATTCCTCCTCACTCACCCTTGGTAGAAGAACCAGAGAACTCTGAAGTCTCTGAAAAAACTACCATGGCAGAAGAAGGAGCAACCGGACTTGGTAGAGGTAGAGGTAGAGGTGGAGGAGGAAATAATGGAGGAGGTAGAGGTAACATTGGAGGAAATAGGGATGGAGACAATTCATTTGGATTTCCTATAGTCGATGATGATTCCCGAGCCACAATGAAAAACATCTCGCCATCTGTCCTCCAAAACTTCCATGGATTAAGAAATGAGGACCCTGAAACATTTCTACTTGAGTTTGAGGTCATGTGTCGAACTTATGATTATCTGGAAGACGCTCAAAAAACTCAAACTGTTTCCTTCAACATTGAAAGGGGAAGCCTGGAAATGGTTCATGGGATTACTCACTCAATCCATTAGTACTTGGAATGATATGAAACAAACATTTTTGGATAGGTACCTGGACTATTGTATGCCCACCAATCACAAGGATGAGGTATTCAAGATGGTACAAAAAGAAGATGAAATTTTGGAGGATTTACTTGAAAGATTTCAATATAATCTGAAAAGAGCAAAAATGAGTAACTTGGATGAGGAAACTTTGAAAGCCCTTCTATTAAAAGCCATTAGAGATGAATGGATAGATATTTTGAACATGATGGGAAAAGGAGACATATCTCAACTTCCACTTCATGATATAGCAGAGCTATGTGTTCATCTCTCATGGGGGAAATCTAAAACTCAAAAAGGGCCTAGAGATCCTTCTCTCCTCAAAGCAAACAAATCTGCAACTGGATTGGTAAGTAGGGCTGAGATTGGCAACATGCTTGATAAATTCAAAACTAATATCTTAGGAAGTCTTAGTGAGCAACTAGACACTCTTAAGATCCATAATAAACAGCAAGCAGAAGCTGAAGCTTTAGCTATCTTTTGCCCAACATGTAGAAAGAAACATCCTCTAAGGGAATGTCCCTTGGATGCAAAGGTTGTAGAAACATGTGTAATCTATTCAGAGAATCATGAAACCAAGGATTGTCCTTCAATCCTTGGCCTCAAAGTTGTCTTTCAAGAAGATCCAAGTACCATTGAGTCTCTCTGTTTTGTTGCAAGGAGACCTTGGCAGGGACAATAGAATCAAGGGTTTAACAACTCTATGAATTTTCAACCCCCACCAAATTGGAATCCTTGGCAACAACCTTGGTCCCAACCTCAAAATCCTTTTCAATCATGGATACAAGGTATGCAAAATCCTTATGGGAGATTTGCTCAATTCTATCAATATCCTCCATCTTTTCAAAACCAACAAGCTCCACAACTTCCAAATCAAAACCCACAACTATCATTGCCATTTCATCAACAACAACCCTCTCAACAGAATCCAAATTCTCAACTCTTGCTCCAACAAAAGTCAAATCAAATTCCTTCTCAGCCATTGCCAAACCCCAATAATAAAAACCCTCAAAATGCTTTCATGATGGAAGGTCTACAGTTTCAATTTCCTGCCTATATGATTGTTCCTCTCAATGATGTACAACTCAGATCAGGTAGAGTTCTAGATAAACCTTCTATAAATGTTCAAAAGCAAAGCATTTCTGAGGAAGATTCTCTTGAAGCCAATAAGGGTTCTGAAGCATCTCTTCAATACTCAAACACTCAAAAAGGAAAAGAAAAAGAGTTAACCCCCACAACTCCTATAGTTGAGCAACCTGCATCTTCATCCACACCTCCTTTTCCTGAAAGGTTACAAATTGACAAAGAAGTGGAAAAACAAATCTTGTTGCCTGACTATGACTTTCTAGATGAATTGAAGAATGTCTGTATCAAGATTCCCTTGTTACAAGCCATTAAGGAAATTCCTAT
>APFE030642389.1:0-14311 GCA_000404065.3 Pinus taeda | reverse complement strand
ATGAGAAATATTGTGCACAAGCAGAGGTTACTTGTAGCTTGAGAAGCCTTTCTTCTTCTATTCCCCTCATGACAAGTGAATGGTCAGATGCTTTTCTTACCTCATGCTTGCCATCAAACGTATGAATGGAGTGACCTTGCTAGCAGATGTGGACCAAGGACAACAATTTTCTCTTAAGTTGTGGGAGATATAGAACATGATGCAGAAGAAAGTCTGGAAGACTAGGCAGTTTAAGCCTAATTGTGCCAAGCCCTGATGGCTTGATTTTTGTTTGGTCTGCAAAGTATACTGCTCCATCAACATTGTTAGTAAATTATTCAAAAAAATCTTTTCTATGATTCATGTGGTAGGTTTCTCTTGAATCAAGTAACCAATCATTTTTCCAAGAAGCAAGTGAAGCATTAAATAAATCTTCATTTACTCCAATGTTACATTGTGCCACAACATAGTGAGCGGATTCAGGTGCTTTACCTTTGTCTGTATCATCAGTTCTACCTTTCTGTTGGTTTCTTTTTTGCTCAATTTTGTCCCATGGTAGCTTGCATGTAGAGGCATCATGTGATCCATTTCCTTTGCAGTGTATGCAGTGCAAATCTGCCTTTTCTCCTTGAGAGTGTCTGCCCCCCCTGCCTCTGAAATATCTTCCTCTTCCTCTTCGGCCACCTCTTCCTCTTGAAGAATCTTGAGCAGGATGCTTTTCTTTTTGAGCAAGGCATACAACCTCTTCAGAACATTTAGGGGCTATCTTCTTTCCAAAAGCCTTCTCTCTTTCAGCAAACATTTTCACAAGAGAGTCAAAGGTGATATCTTTGAGATTTCCATTTACTTTCAATGACTCAAGATAATTGGAGTAAGTAGGATAAAGTGCCTTGAGAAAAGTTATAAGAGGAATATCCAATTCAACCTTAGTGGATTTCATAT
The DNA here is from genome assembly GCA_000404065.3 of Pinus taeda. NCBI lineage: Eukaryota > Viridiplantae > Streptophyta > Pinopsida > Pinales > Pinaceae > Pinus > Pinus taeda. The sequence goes on along the minus strand of APFE030642389.1, from coordinate 13,390 downwards.
CATGCATTATAGACTTTACTTTAGATGTAAGAGCAAGAGGATCATTATTTTGCAATTCAAGAGTGAAGAGTTTAATCATGAGTTGAACAACTTCAAGTGCAGAATGTGAGTCATAGAGCTCTTTCAGCTTTTGTAAGGCTTCAAAGGCAGTTGAGAATGACGAAATATGGCAACTCACCTCTTCATTTATAGATGCTATGATTAATGCATAAGCTTTTCTATTCTTGTTTTCCCAAATGATGAGCTCTTTCTCTGAGGTAGGATGTTCTGGTTCATTGTCTCCATCTCCGACACACACTTCTTTCCACAACTCATTGAAAATGAGGGTGTGTTTTATCATCTGGGACCACTTAGGATAGTTCTCCTTGCCAGTGAGAACTATTCCCACAATAGATATGATTGAATGCATACTTTAGAAAAATACTTTACTGATAGAAAAATACTTCTGCCAATATACAGTAAAATTGTACTTCTGGTGGTAATTTTTTTTCTTTAATTACAATTCAAAGAAATATGACTTGAAAGAAAATTCAACTGTCAATACGTAAGACTATAAATACACAAAATTATACAGCGCATTCAAATGGACAACGCTTTTCTCTAAACAACGTAAATACATAAAACTTTATAGCACATCCAACAACACTCCAACAGAGGTACGTTGTTTTTTTGGTCAAAAATCTCTTACAATGTGTCTCAGTGCAAAAACTTACATAACTCGATGCAAATGATAGTTTTGCATCTCTTCTCCTTGTTGCCGGTGCGACCTCTTTTACCAGATCAGTCAGCTCTCAGAGTGTAGCATCAGCGCAACAATTTACCAATACACCACCGTAGGAAGACTCGTAACCCACAGCCACACCATTACAAAGTTTTACCAACACAGCAGAGGTTCATTCGATGGAGGAAGATGCAATTCATGCGATGGAAGCAGCGTTAGCGTACAACATTTAACAATAGCGTAAATATCATACCAAACAGTCTTAATACAACAGCGTGAATACCATACCAAACAACCTTAATACAACAGTGTGAATACCATACCAAATAGCCTTAATACATCAATGCTAATACAATATTAAAACAGTGTTAATACAATGGTAAAATAGCCTTCAACGTATGGCATTAACTTCAACGTTTGCCCTTCATAAACCAGTGAACACCACGCTTGTATACCAACGTATGGCCAAAAAGCTTCAACGCATAGCCATACCAGTGTTAATACAAGGTTAGCAAAAAACACATCTATTGTTGAAGTCTTCAACTTTAGAGAAATTGTTAACTAGTGTGCTTGTCAACTTAATATAAAGACTAGAACCATCAAGCTTGGCATAAAGAAGAACCAAATCCATTAACTCCTAAGGTTTTCAAGAAGATATTGAAGATCACAGAGCCTACTAAGAAGTTTAATTTTTTTGAAGGGAATGTGTTTTTCGACTTCATGTGTGGCAGAAGGAATATTGTTCAAGACTTCATGCTGCATTTTGTGCATGTTCTATCCCACCTTTCCTTTATCGATATCACTGTAGTCATTGATCCTTATATATATTTTGCCTCATTTTGTCCTACATTATGGGAAATGAAAGCGTAACTAATGCTCCTATGTTATTTTTGTACATATTATTTTTCTTTTAAAAAATATGTCATATTTGAATCAGCTAAAGTCATTTCAAATGAAATTTCATTTCGCTTAGCTCATTTCTTTAAGACATTGAATTTTTTTTTCTTTTATGTCATACCTAGTAATGGCCATTATTTCTTGCAATTCATTCCATGGACTAACCCACAAAAAAAATGAATCCTAATAGGGAACCAATGCAATTATGTTACCTCTTTCTAGTACCACTCAAAAATTAAATGAATAAATGGCCACTGAAAATGCAGTCACCTTTGAGAACCAATAATTAACCATTAAAAATATCCACTATGACATGACTACCAAGAATCTACAACTTGAGAATGTACACATGAAAAATAAGAACATTAAAAGTTAATGAAAGTTTGAGGTGGACATCTAAGGAGTTCGACCTACAAGTCTCCTGAAATTACAGAAAATGACAAGGGATACACTTGCTCACTTTGTCACAAAGTAAAAAGAAAAGAATATGAGGTTCAAAATAAGAATAAATGAAATTAAAGAGGCACTTAGCACCACTCCCTTATTCATGACCCCTCTAGATATCAAAGCACTTGAAGTTGCAAAAAGCACCCCCAATACACACCAAAAAGTGAAAAAAGAAGCATATTTACTTATAGGAATTAAATCTTATGTCACATTAAATATAAATAAGAAACTCAAAATTATTGAGGAAGCATGGGAGGCTTCTCTACATTTGAGAAACTTATCTCAAAGAATTTTTTCGTTCAATGAACATCTTGAGAAAGGCCTTGAACATGATCAATAATTTGCTAATAATGATTTGTTGACATTCATCAATAAAATAAATACTCTGACATATTTCTATGGAAATCAGTAAGGCCTCTTTAGAGGGAAAATGATTAAATATATTAAGGTATGCTAGTCTGTAAGGATAAAAATGTTATAGGATGCTATCATGGATTGTTCAATTATTGATAACCATAAGAGTAACGTCTTCCTAAAATCCATAAAAATTTTCAAACACTTTTGAGGCACATGAATGATTAGGTAATTTGTGATCATCCCTAAATGTGTACTGAAGGAAGAATTAGATATTATTAAATTCTCATTGGGTACAGACGTCAACAACATAGCCGAGTTTCCTAAACAAAAAATGAATAAATGGCTAGTCATGTTCATTAATGACAATGAGGACCAATTGGAGAAACTAAATTTATATGCATAAGAACTAAAGGGACAAATATTTTTTTAAAGGTTAATTAAGACATCATATTCCCCTTGATGAAATAATACATTGAAAAGTGGCTTAAAATTTCCCTAAATGAAATCATTAATCTGTTAAGAAATTTACCATAAAGAGATAAATTATTATTGAGATTTATGAGATTTACAGAGAGGAATAATAAAATAACCAACAACAATACATATAAGTATTATACACATAACATTTATCTAGGAAAACCTGAAATCCAGGGAAAAAGCCTACTCAATGAGATCTCATTAGCATTGACCAAAACCCTAGCCAATCTGGCCAAGTGAGTCTTTACCACTCACCTTCAGGCCTACATTACAATAAAGTATTCCTAACCCTTTATAGGCTCCCTTACATGCAATATCACAGACCATAATACCATGGGTACACTATACCCTGTGCCCAAAACCACTACTATTTAACCAAGTCAACCTTGACTCAAACCCCGAGTCAATTTTACCTATCAATTTCCCCCTTAAACTTGACTTGGGGTTCCTTGACTAAATCCAGCCAAAACCTGCTAAGTGAGACAATCCCACTCACTCTAGCCCTTACCCCCTTCAAAGTTTTTACCTGGGATTTGTTAACGCGACATTTTCCTATTACATAGCTCTAACCCAAACTTTACTGGTAATTACCTAGGGGTACGCATGCCTTACTAGGTCTTATAGTAGTATGCCCATTTACATGCAAATTAAAATTTTCACTCCATTACAATAATTTTTTGTTTGTTTACCCTTGTTGTTATTTTTGTACATATGACATCAATGTGCATATAAAAAGAACCCATCTACCAAATCACATGGGTCACCAACCACTGTAACCGCCAATTATCTAGGCATTCTTTTCAGGTACATGGTTCATCAATTAAATAATCCACATGCACATATCCTCCTCATCCAATGAATTTCTCATGACCCAATAGCGTACAAATTTTCTTCACACTCTATGGATTTTGATTCATATCTGCAAGAAAAAATGGATTATCTCTCTATCTACTAGACCAATGCAAACCCTTGGCAATAAAAAACGTCCTTCCAACTTACCTCTGATACCAGTTTTTAAGAAATTTACCACAAAGAGATAAATTATTACTAAGATTTACAGAGAGGAATAATAAAATAACCAGCAACATTACACGTAAATATTATACACATAATATTTATCCCCGAAAACCCCAAATCCAGGGAAAAACCCAATCCAATGAAATCTCTTTAGCATTGGCCAAAACCCTGGCCAATCGAGCGAAGTGAGCCTTCACCACTCACCTCCAGAACTACATTACAATGAAGTATTCCCAGCCTTTTACAGGCTCCATTACATGAAATATCACAGACCATAATACCATATGTATACTATACCATGTGCCCAAAACCACTACTATTTAACCAGGTCAACCTTGAGTCAAACCCCGAGTCAATTTTACTTAACATAATCATGAAAAAACTCCTAACCAATTAGATTAATGAGATCCAAATAATAACAAATATGCAAGCTTCTACAATAGCCATAGGATATCATCATTAGTTCATTCCACACATCATATTTCGACCACTTCAGGAGTGTTATGTGTTTATTTGGAAGTGATTCCCTTGCTTATTTGTAGTCTTTGATCATCTAGCTTAATGAATTTTCTTATATGTTTCTTAAGTTTATCACTGATTGCGGGTTTTTTTCTCTTGTAGGTACCCTTACATTAATTGGTCCATAAGATCCCAAGCATTATCCTCTCAGTTCGAAATGGACTTTACCCTCATCGCATGCATGGTGTCATCAATGATGGGTTATGTCTGGTATCTTGACATTGGAGCCCCATTCCACATGACCGGTCATAAAAATTTGTTCATTGCCTTGGAGGAGAAAGACCTCAAGATGCGCATAGAGATGGGTGACGACGAAAAGGAAATGCATTCCTAAGACACATAGCCATGGGTCAAACCAAGAGGATAGGGATTCGACTGAAGAATATTTATAAACTAGAGGTAGATGATTGTGCAACATTGATTACAAAAGCATATATGGTGCAAAGCCAAGACATTGGTGAGTTGTGGCATAGGCGGTTGGGCCATTTTCATCATGGGGCTTTGAAGATAATGCCGCAGATATCTACAAGAATTACCAAATGTAAACTTGAGCAATTTGACACATGCAAAGGTTGTACCTTGGAAACATATACCAAGTCTTCCTTTCATGATCGAGACAGTTGAGCAGAGGCTGTGTTAGAGTGAGTTCATATTGATTTGTGTGGACCATTCTCGATGACATCCATAGCGAAGAAAAGGCATTATGTGATTTTCATTGATGACTATTCTTGTAAATGTTGGATTTATTTCATGCAGAAGAAGGACCAAACTTTCATAAAGTTTTGTGAGTTCAAAGCTTTGGTCGAGAAAGAGTCAGGGAAGAAGATCAAGACCTTGAGAAGTGACAATGGTGGAGAATGTGTCTCTCAAGAGTTTAAGGACTTTTGTGCAGTAGAAGGAATTAAATGAGAGTTGACGGCACCTCATAACCCACAGCAGAATGGGGTGTCCGAGAGGAAGAACATAACTATTATAGGGGCAACATGGGAAATGTTGCATGACCAAGGCCTACCACTTCACTTGTGGGCTGAGGCATGCAACACAGTGGTCTATTTGCAGAATAGAAGCCTGCATCACATACTTGGGATGAAGACACTAGAGGAAGCTTTTTCCTGTAAGAGACCAGATGTGGGTCACTTCGGGAGCTTTGGCTCATCAGTATATTGCCATGTGACAAAGGATGCACAGAAGAAGCTTGAGCTAACAGCAGAGTTGGGGATTTTGTGGGGTACACTGATACACCTTACAACTATCGAGTGTACTTTCCTACCAGTCAGAGGATAGTGGTTCGTAGAGATCTCAAGTTTGATGAGAAGAAGGCCATGCGAGTTTCCCTTGAGAGGGAGTTCCAACTACATGCTATGGAGGAACTATTGGTTCCTAAGGAGGAGGAGCCTTAGACTAATGCAGAGTAGCGACATGCAAAGGTTCTAGGAGTGGAGACATACACTCAAGCAGAGTCTTCCAGAGATGGATGGAAGCGCACAAGAGAAGTTGACAAATTGTTGGAGGATGCGAGAGAGAATGTGGGAGCACCATATTCTCAGTGCAGACAGAGGAGGTCACCTAAGAGGTACACTGGATACATGGCCCTTGCAGGGGAATGTGTTGAGGCTGAACCATCTTCCTTTGAGGAAGCAGTGCAGTAGCTGATTTGGGTTGATGCTATGGTGGATTATGACTCCATAGTTCATAACAATGTTTTGGACATTGTTTCGAGACCAGAGAGAAAAGTCAATTGTGAGTTCTCATTAGCTTTACAAGGTAAAGAAATCCACTGATGTTAGTGTGAAGAAGCATAAGGCAAGATTTGTTGCCCATGGCTTTTCACAGGTCGAGAGGATCATGTTGCTACAATATATTTCAACTGAGGAGAAAGATGCTGACATTTTGACAAAGGCATTGTCAAAGTGTAAATTTGAGTTCCATAGAGACAGGATCGGGGTGACAGATAATCCCCTTCTTGTTGAGAGGGAGTGTTGAAATATGGAAGCAAGAATATTCCAATTTAATTTGTCCTTGAATTAAAATCGAATTTAGTCTTAACAGCTACTTGGAAATAATTAATTAATTTATTTTAAATTAATTAGTTGGAGAAATTCAAGTTCGAAGTCTTTCTGAAGTCATGCAAGAGTTATCCCTTAAATTAAGGAGATAATATTGAGATATATTTGAGTTGTAATTAGTTAATTCATTTTACTGAGTGAAGTCCAGTTAAATTAGCTCCAAACTGTTTGAGGAACTAATAGTGAGTTAACAATTAGTTGATGCATTAATGCACTCAAATAGTGCTACTCCAGTTAACTGAAGATTCCCTCATCAGAAACTCATGCATGTCTATTCTGAGAAAGACCTAGTTGATATTAATGTTCAAGGATAGTGTACTATCAGTTGCATGTGTTTTCTCATGGAGAAATCTCATGCATACAGTCAAGGATTCATCCTTGAGGATTGCGCAGTTTTCAAGGCTTGGTTTTCCACTTGGTAAAAGGCTAATCATCCATAAGGAACAGTGCAAGGAAATAAGAGCTTGGAGAGTAGAGAGGAAGGCTCGAGAGAAGCCAAGATTGCATGTGAGCATCTGTGAGAAATGTACTGGGAGTTGGCTAGCTATGGGAGCTAAGGATTTTTATAATTCCTATGTATTTCCTCAATGTATGATAATACAATAGTGTGGGGTTTCTAGCTGAGGCTTTCCCAAAAGTATTTTCATGTGTATTGTACCATTGATTCTTCTTCTTCTAGTTATATTGTTCAGCTCGATCTTTAAGCTTCTGCAGATTGATAGTAGAAGTAAGTTATAGTATTCTAATTTGATTTTTATTGTGTTATCGGGTTAACCTATCACATATTTGACCTATGCACTCTCTAACACTGGTATCTTTTTGACACCAATGTCAACAATGGTGCATGTCACTACAAATTTACTTCATTTTGTTTAGCTCTTTTAGGAGGCAACATGTTAGACTCCTAAAAAATCTTATCACATGAATTAGAAACATCAATGGAATCAGATTTCAAACTTGAACCATTTCCTTGAAAGGCTTTAGATTCTTCAACACCTTCATGTTTGATCATTAAGAATGCAAAGTTCTGACTAGCATTAACAATCCTTGTCTCGCATTTACAAGAGATGCATTCAACTTCTTGTTGTGTGCTCTAAGAATTTACTCAATCCCATTCTTGAACAAATGATATGTGTTCTCGTGGTGATGAAAAATATCTCTCCTATCATATAGATATGGGCTTCCCAAAAGAATATCACATATATCAATTGGAATTACATCAAGCTCTACCTCATCTAGAAAGTTTGCAGTGATTACAAATTTCAATTTACATATTTTTGTCACCTGCAATTTTGCATTGTCACGTATCCAACCTAAAGGATAAGGCTTAGGATGAGGAATGGTTTCTAAATTCAACTTCTTGAAAATGTCTTCTGAGATATAATTTTCTTGTGAACCACTATCAAACAATGTATCTATCTTGCTCTGTTTTGGAATAACTCTAATATGGAAAAGCTCTATTCTTGTTTTTTCATCTTAATTTTCATTGAGACAATTTGAAGAACTAGTACTTGCAATGTCCTTACCTTTCAAATCCATGGTTTTCATCTTTGTTTCATCTCTAGAATTTGAACTTAAGTCATGTTACGTAGTTGCAGATATCTTCTCCTTCTCCCTGTTCTTCAATTTTTTGCGTCTCTTTTCTGGATGAATTTTCCAGCAATGATCCTCATCATGGACATCTTTGGAACAATGTTTACATGTAATTTTTTCTTTCTCCATATTGATGGAAACATTCTTCTTCCCCTTTCCTTTGAACTTACATTTTCATTTTTCTCCAAACTCAAAGGAAACCTCACTAGTTTCTTCAAAAACATTTTTCCCTCTTGCCTCTAAATGAGTTGCCTGAACACAAACTTCATCTAGTTTGTAGGGTTAGACATGAGAATGGTATATCTCAACTAACCATACAATCCTCCAATATAATTGAGAAAAGTAACTTGTGAGGACAAATCTATACCCAAATTCAAAGCTCTTTTCCTAAATTCTTGAGTATAAGATTACACATTTATCCCTTTAGCTTGCCTAAAGTTCTACCAGTCCATAATAGATTTCTACATGTATGCTAATGTATAAAATTGACTTCTTATTGTAACACAAAAATCATTCCAAGAGGATAAAACCTTACCATGTTTCTTCATGTCCTCTTGAGTTTTGGCTTCCCACCAAATTAGTGTTGCACCTTCCAATCTAAGAGAAGCAAGCTAAATCTTGGTTTCATCATCTTTGATTCTTTGTATCTTGCAATACACTTCAATCTGACAAATCCAATTATCTAATCTTTCTCCATTTACCTCTCCATTGTACATAGTCAGTTCAAACTTAATATTAAGCTTAAGCAAAGGAGTTTTACCATGACTTTTTTGGGATTTTGGATGTGTTTGTGAAAGGGTAGAAGAAGTTGAAGATGAGGAGGAAGATGGAGATGAGGATGATGATGGAGGTGAAGGTGGGTTGTCAACATTCCCTCCATTCCCTTTTGGATGTTTGTCTCATTTTCCTCCATGAGGTTTTGAGTTGTCTCCATAAAGTTTGGAATTCCTCTCCTCATATAGAACTTTAACCATATTTGAAATCTCAAATAATGCTTTTCTAAAAGTCTTCTCATCTTCAAACATCTCTTCGGGACCTTATTCATGTACCATGAATATTGAAGCTTGAGTAGTTCTTGTTCTCCTTGAAACAATTTTAGATCTTAACTTCACCAATTCTCCTTCTCCTCTCTTGAGCTTCAAACTTGTAAGCATCAGAAAAACACTTGCAAACAAATCAAATCTTCACAAAACCTGTTGTTGAGATACAAAAAATGATCTAAATGTGTAAACGTGAATATTTTAAACAATTTGCAAGTTAAATTTATATGTGTAATGGGTAGAGGATCAACTTACTAAACACATAAACAAGTAAATTTAAACCAAATTTTACAGCCAAACATAGAAAAAACCAGGATATCTAAAACACATAGCACAAGCATGATAAATGAGTTCACCCCTCTCTTGGGCTACATCTTCTGGTCCAACTTCCAATGTAGGGCTTCTTTCATTAAAAATGCTCAAAAGTGTGTTTACATTATTTATACTACTCAAATATCAAAAACCGTGTCTCCAATGGATCCAACACTATCAAAAACCCATGTTTTGGTTCTATTTTGCACCTCATTTGGCCAAAACTTGAGAAAGTTATGCTTGTTTCATCCTTTTCCCAACTTATGCAGCTAACCATCCTACAATTAAGCCTCAACCTAGCTCGAGCGCCCCAAATGCAGAATTTTCGCACCAAACCTGGAAAAAATCATGCCCGGTGAGCGAAAGTGTAGGACCATTAAAGGTTCCATTAAGCCCTAGTCCTGAAAATCCTGGACGCGTGACGACCATATGACCACATAGGGTGTCAAATTTTTAAGGTGTTGTTTGGCCCCCATATGGTGCACGCTCTTGGTTCCATACAACACATATGAATGTGGGTTAGCTCCCTTCTCTGCATGTGCTAGTGGTCTCATTACGGGGTCATATGGCCTGGGGCTGACCCCCTTACCCCTTTGTGCCATGGTTTACGGCTGCTTTAAATTTTTGGGCATATGGATGTGTATTGGGTTGTGCTGCAAGCTATGAGGGTTGGGCTAGGCCCTGGCCTTTGGCCCCTCACCCATGGTCCTATGGCCTACGGGTGGCCAAGGGCTAGGGAATAGCCTAACCCCTCCCCAAATGTGCCATTCACCAACATTCAAATGTAATATGCATTCATCATATATCAAGTAATAATGTGGTGTAACAATGGTATTGTACTTTTTTGATTGGTATGAGGTCCAAGGTTTGAACCGAAGGGGTGACATTTGGCATCCAAACAAATTTTGGCCTCCATGAAGAAGCCACATGGTAGCCACTAGTTGGCCCACGTAGCACTCCCTCATTAGGCAACTTCACCAAAACCATTAACCAATAGAATTACGCCATGTAACTAACTAGTCACCTAATGCCAAGTGTTGACCAATAATTGGCCAATGGAGGACCAGTTAGCATGCCATGTTGCGGCCCAGGCAACGTATGGATTGCTGACTGGGTGCACCTATAACTTTTTTTCCAATTTTTTTAGTTGTTTCCCAAATCTATCAGAACATGTTTTTGGGAGCATCTGATATCAGATTTGAGTGAAACGAGTTGCGTTGGATTTAAATTGCCGAGATCTATCTAATCATATAGGTTTCTAGCTCTGTCACATAGTTTCAATTTTGAGCATTATTTGATCCACTTGATCACTGATGAAGAAGGAAACATCATATTTGAGCCTAAAGTAGTCATAGAAACAAGAACCTGATAGCTACAAAATTGATTAATTTCATAGTATCTCATTAAGTGGAAGAACTTACCCGCTGAAGATTCTACATGCGAGGATGAGAATTTTATGCAGAAGCATCCAAAACTACTTAAGCATTGAGGACAACATTATTTTGAAGGAGAGGGCCATGTTAGGTCCCTATAATACTAGTGTATCCCCCTTATTTTTATTGTTAGTGTATCCCCTATTTTTATTGTTGTGCCCATGTATCCCCCATGTTGTTATTGTTGTGCCCCATAGAAGACACTATTGTTATTGTTGTTCCATTACATTATTATTATTATGTAGGCTCTAATTATATTGTGAGCCCTTAGGCTCCTATATATACCAAGGAGGTATTATGATTTGTATCATCCAAGAATTTTTCATTTATGTAATGTCAAGGATGTCCCCCCCTCAAAGAGGATAATTTTTAAGTCATTGATCTATCTTTTCTTCTTCTTTTTGAGTTGGTTGCATAACAATTTATGTGCCTAATAGTGGTGAGTTGAAGAAGCTTATGTTGAGGTAGTTTCATGTCAAGCCATATTTAGGCCACCCAGGATATCAAAATACTTTGAACGTTTTTAAGAAGTTCTACTATTGGTCGAATTTGAAGAATAAGGTGGTTGAGTTTGCTGCAAGGTGCTTGGACTATCATCATGTGAAAGTTCAATCCAAGCATCTATCTAGTCTATTATAACCTATTCCGATTATAGAATGGAAATTGGGGGTCATTTCCATGGAATTCATTACAATATTCTCGAGGGCATCGAGGCATCATGATTCCATCATGGTTGTGGTTGACAAGTTGAGAAAGACAGCTCACTTCATCGCAGTGAAGTCTACTAATTCAGCTAGTGCGGTAACTTAGATCATCATTAGGGAGATAGTGAGGTTGCATGGAGTTCCCAAGAAGATTATATGAAACAAAGATGCCAAGTTCGCTTCCAAGGTTTGGAAGGATTTTTTTTCTCGCTTAGGGATAGAGTTAGCCTTCAGTACAACTTATCATCCACAAACATATGGAGAGACAGAGAGTGTTAACATGATTCTTGAGGATATGTTGAGGATGTATGCCATGCATCAACTGAGGGAGTGGGAGGAGTATCTTCCATTGGTGGAGTTTTCTTATAATAATGGGTATTAAGTTTCCTTGAAAATGAGTCCATTTGAGGCTCTCTGTGGGTGGAGTTGCAATACTCCTATCACCTAGAGTAATCTAGTGAAAATGTTGTTGATTGGACCAGATATGTTAGCTAATATGGAGCAGGAGATGTATGTTATTAAAAGAAATTTGAAGGAATCACATGGTAGGTAGAAGAGTTATGCATACCAACATAGAGAATTCAAGGAGTTTTAGGTTGGGGAGCATGTGTATTTTCACATCAAGCCCAAGAGGAGATCCTTGAGGATTGGGTCATGTGCCAAGTTGGAACCTTAGGATTGTGGGCCTTTTGAGATCCTGAAGAGGATTGGAATAGTGGGTATGCTTGCACTGCCACCAAGAGTGAAAGTCTATAATGTTTTCCATCTTTCACTACTTATGAGACATGTGCAGGATGTTGATCATGTAATTGATTGGTTTGTATTATTGGTGGAACTAGAGGGAGAGTTCTAGCCAGAGCCACAATGAATATTGCAGCATAAACAACTCATGCTTTACAACTAAGAAATAAAGAAGGTTAAGGTGCAATGGAAACACTTTGGGAACAATAAAGCTACATAGGAAATGGTTGATCAAATTTGAGAATTATATCCTTATTTATTTTCTTATTGAAGAAAATGAGTTTTTGATATATATATATATATATATATTGTATATATATATATATATTATATATATATAATATATATAATATATTATATTATATTATAATATAATTATATATATTGTTGGCTTGTTGGAGCCTGGCCCAGGTTCATAGTTAATTTAGCCAAACAAATCCCAGTACTACTGGCCCTTTCAGAAACATTCCGCGGAGTGCAAACTGAGGTCTCACCTGAAGTAGTATGGGAGGGTGCTAGAACTAGGTTTCTGTACCCTGGAGATGTCTAATGAGTTTCAAGTGGTCTGCGGTTCGACCCTGTGTGCACGTCGCTACACACACTTACCCGTACATCGCAACCTGAGATGATGCCTTCGCGTAGCCCTACTCGAGGATCGAATGCTGTTATTACCCAAGCCTTTACTAGTATTCCGTTGTTAGTTAACTAACTTAGCTTACTTGCATGTGTAAAGTATACTTAGCAATCTAAATCATTCATACAGGTGCGTAGAGTAAATAAACAGTACATTTGCAATCTATATCAAACATGTAATAACCCAAGAATAGATACACATAATTAAGATAAAAATTCTCTTTATTATTCTCTTTCTCAGTTACAGGCTCCACTCTACCCTGCGCACTCAGCTATAGGGGTCCGTGCACTTAGCTACGGACTACTAGGCCTCTATGCACTCAACTATAGAGCCTTCTCCTACCCCATGACACAAGACACACTTAGGCTCTTGCTCTCTACTTCTACTTCGCTTCTACCTTTCCATCTATTACTTCATTGTCTTTTACACTTA
>APFE030642384.1:55487-93514 GCA_000404065.3 Pinus taeda | reverse complement strand
CCTAGCTAGTTTATTTCCATTTCTGATTGTAAGCATGTTTCAGTATTTTCCATTAATGAAATGAAGTATTATTTCTGCTGCATCTTTGTGTATATGGTTATCTCTGTAATTTGTTGTGTTCCTGTTTAAATCCGGATCAGACGTGCAACACGAAGAAGGAAAATGGCATATGAAGATGCTCAGATGGAGGAAGAGTGAAATTATTACAAGGCCTTATATGCCATGGCAGAAAAAGTGGACAAATTGTTTGTAGAGTATAAGAGGACATTAGCGAAACCAAAGAAGAAAGAAGGACCAGATGATCATGCCTCGGTGAATCATGAAGTAGGAGGAGAAGAGCCTCCTCAACCTCCCTCTCCATCTTCCAATGAAATTTCTTCTTCTTCCTCTTCTTGTCATTATAGAGGTAGAAAATCTCATTAAATACCCTTTTTCAAGTTGGATGTCAAGTTTGATTTGCATGTGTTTAGTGGAGAATCTAATGCAGAAAATCTAGATAACTGGATAATACAGGTTGAAGTACATTGTCGCATATAATGAATCAAAGAGGATGAATCAAAGATCAAGTTAGCATCCCTTTGATTGAGTGGCACTGCTCTCTTCTAGTGGGAAGGAAAGCTACAAAAAGGTGGTAAGAGTAGTCACAAACTTCTTTCATCTTAGTCTAAGTTCGTTTATGCTTTAAGAGGGCAATTTTACCTATTGGGTCACATACAGAAGGCTATAATGGAATGGAAACATTTGAAACAAAGTAAATTTCAAAATGTTCATAATTTTATGCAGGAGTTTAAGAAACAGGTATTAGCATTGATTGTTCCACTAGAATATCCTGAGACATTGATAAAATATATTGGCTCTTTGCATAGTTATTTAGGTCATTAATTGTTATTATTTGAACCTAAAACTCTTGATGAAACAAGTGTGAAGGTTGTACATCTTGAAAGTAGGGGGAAGCATGAGCAAGATGACTGCCCAAAGAGGATAACAACAACTAAGAGAAAGGAAGAAAATCCCTCTTGTACTCATTGTGAGAAAGAAGGGGATGATGAGGAACATTATTGTAAATTGCATCTAGAATTGAGGCCAAAGAGGAATGGAAGGAAGGAGAAGCAAAAGACAGTTGCAACTGTGCAACAAGACCAAGAATATGAATAATAGGATGATGAGAATATCACAACTATAGGATTTATAGGTGTTGGACTAATTGAGCTAAGATCAGACTTAGGTGATAAAATGAAGATTCCAGCTCTTGGGATTACAAAAGATGGACCTATCAAATTGGGTTCCAATTCAGACGATGAGGCAAAGGTTTCAAAAGATGTTGTGCCAAAAACGAGTAGGGCACCAAATATAACATGGCTCTAATAACTCGAAGAGATCAACCAAAGAATTCAAGCGGAGAATGTTGAACTAAGGGGACTCCTAAAAGAAGCAGAGGAGGAGAAACAAAGGTTGCAACATCATCTACAAGCCAAGGAAGAGGCCTTGGAAAAGTTACAACATAACAAGCCTAAGGTAAATAGTGATTCTTCAATTTCATGTTCTTTTTATGATGATGATTTCCTTGCTTTTAAGAAACATACTATATGAATTAGATCAAAATTGTTGAAGACGATAGGGTACCAAGGAAAGGATCTCAACATTAATGGCAAGGGAATTGTGAATCCCATCAAAGTGAAGGAATTGCCTCATTATGCAGGACTTTGGTATGTCAGAAAGAGGTTGGAGAATGATCCAAGAGAACTAGTGAGAAACTAACGATGGATGATGGGAGCACCTCATCACATTCTAATGATAGTGAGGATTCCACAGGAAGTTCTCCTCATCAGAGGTGCACCAAGAATAAGCATTCTGAGACGGTCCAAAAAGTTTGGAGGAGAAAGAATCATTGCAGTCACTACAACAAGGATGAATATCAAAGAGGCACATGTCATATACTCCATGACCAGAAAGCACCTATGAAGGAACCAATCGGTGAAGTTGTTCAACACACGAACCAATGACAAGGAGATGACTCATTCACTTTGTTGAGTGAGATATGGTTGTATTAGATACAGTAGCTTGTCATGGCTACATTTTGTAAATCACAAGTTGTAAAATGATTGTAAAAGTGATTAATTGTAAGCAATGATGTTTTTGGCCTTTTGTTGATAGCTTGGGTATTGGTTTCTATTGTGATGTAAACTTGGCCAAAGAGTGTGTTTTAAAATCTTGGAAAGTATGAGGTTTTTCTTGGGTCATGTTTTGTCTTGTAGAAGAACATGTATTTTGCAAAGATTGTACTACACATTTGCATGGGATGCAGGTGTCGGTTCACCACTTATGGCTCCAAAGAACAAAGGTGAATAAGAAAGAAGTGTGGCCTATCAGGAAAATTGTTGTGCAGACAGGGGAGTACAACATATTTTAGATTTTTTTCATGCTTATGAAGGACCAAAATCTCCTCTGTGGGGTGGAATAATCTAGGTGGCTCCAGAAATGCTCAGAAGTCAAAGAGGGCTTAGGAAAGACTCAAAAATAAAAGTTGTTGGATTGCATTGAAACTAAGTTCAAATCAAAGAGCTCATCATAATATTTCCAGTAGTGCAAACAACACCTTAATCCGACATCATATATGAAAGTTATGACCAATCAACTAGGCCCATTGGATAAAGTTAGTATAGCTCCAACTGAATTTGGAAGGCAACTAAATCTGGTGGATCTGCTAAATTTAGTAGCCACTAATGAGGCAACAAATTGACGCTTTGTGGCAACAATTTTCGGCAGCTGAATTGGCGAAATTGTCACCTACTTAAAAAAATCAATGGCTCATAAAATCTAGCAGGAAAAATTCAAACAATTTATTGTTAAAAATAAAAATAAAAATTATTAAAAAATGGGATGGAAGGCTACCACCCCCGCCACCCCCCTCCAACAAGTTATTTCTTGTTTCTATAATATATATCATATATAAATGGTTATGTGGGCCACCTACCGGTAGACCCGCCCAACCTACTACACAACGACCACTCTGTTGGGTCGGCGGGACTTGAACCCGTGTCAGCGGGGGGACGACTTGCCAACTGACGACCCACTTAACACAAATCACCAACAATGATAACCAACACTGTGCCAAAATGAGGGTTCTGCGAGTTTGACCCCGGGACCTCCAAAAAACTAATGCCTTAATATAATTTTGCTAGCCATGTGCTCAATGGGCATGACTTTGTTTTGCTTGCCCAAAGTTTATATAAAAAAAACAGTTTCAATTGTGCGTCGAGACAAAGAATGGAGTGTTGGGCGCAGAATCTTGAGAGAGCATGGAAAATGAGGCACAAAACCTTGACACAGGGAATATGCCAGGAGTTTGAAAGATTCCCTTAGAGCCAAATTTTCACAGTATCAGAATTAAGCCAACTTTATACTCATATTACTCAGAATTTTGCCAGGAGTTTGATGGTGTTGTCAATTTCCTGATATGAATAGCCTATTTTCCTGTGACAAACTGATGAGGGTGAAACCATGAAGGTGGAAACTTGACGCTAGAATCTACATGGAATATGAAATATTCCCTTGAGGTCTGAAATTCACAGTTTTAGAACCAGCCTGACTTTATACTCATTTTTCTCATTTTTTTGTCGGGAATGAGATGGTGTGATTAGATTCATAATCTGAGTAGTCAAATTCTAGTCAACCCATGAAAAGGAATATTTGAGATTCTTGGGGGTCTCGATTTTGACCGAAGTAGAAGGGTCGAGCTTACAATCATTCTTCACGAATTTTCACCAAGAATTCAATGGTTCAGTCCATTTTTTCAGCATAGGTGTGCATTTTCAGGGCATCCCCAGAAGTGGAGGTGTAAGGTGTCTTTTGTACATGCATGTAATTTGATTTCGTTGAATATTAATGAAAGAGGCCTCCCCCACATTGAGCAGGGCCCGAAGATGTAGCCCACACTGGGTGAACTTTGTTATCAAATTGTTTGTGTCTTTTCTTCTCATAGTTGTCGTTTATTTCTGCTTATTTTATGTGTACACATATTATGGTTACATTCCCTTTTAAATGAAATTGTGTATGCATCTTTGAAGTGAAAAGATATGTATCATATGGAGTTTTTCATCTCTCTAATCTCAAAGCACACAGAGATGATATTATTTGAGTTGCAGACTCATTTTGAGATTTTGAATCAAAAATTGAGCATAATGGAAGTCAAAATGGGTAGATTATAGTTGGAAATATAAATGTTGAGTTTCTGTGTGGACAATTTGATCTCGACAATGGCATAACGTGCATTTGAGGCATGCAGCGACGAATATGAGGTTTCCTTGATGCAATGACAAGTGAATTCGACTTTGTAGGTGGAGACTGGCATCATAATGAATGTAGGCTAGCCCTCCCCTCCTTCTCAATGAGATCCAAAATAAATGATAATCAGGTCAACCCTATTATGGGGGAAATATAGTAGGATTGTGAGCTCTTAGTTAGTTTTGTTATGTTATGCAAATATATAGTGATTTTAGGTGTTTTCTAGAAGTTGTATGAAGAAAGTCAGTTCAGATTAGTTGTATGTAAACAGAATTTTAACTGTGTCAATCCATTTTAGAGATTTTGGACATTTTCAGATGAAATTTTGGTTCAAGATGTCCAAGGTTCTGGACTTCAAACCAAACTATTTTAATGCAAATATATAACTATTTCTTAAAAAAAGTATTCATTTCAAGTGTTTTGATGTTTATTATAAAGTGATGCCTATCGAACTTTATTAAGAATTTAATTTATATGGTTGTGTTAGTATATCTTTTAATGTTAATCCAACACCTAATCACATACACATATAATAGGTATAATACTTGATCTATGTAATTCATATCACTTATAAATCTTAACTAGTACTAAGCCTTAAAACCTATAATGTACGTCAACCATTACTTTTATTATTTTAGCTTTTACAGTTACTTGAACTATTAATTTAACCATATGAATCCCTAAACCTTATATCATTTATAACTCTTTATGCCCACATACCCTATCATGTATGATATAACCCTATTATGATCCTTCAGGAGTTTCACTTAGAATTTGTTACACCTAAGAGTGAGAAAGCCTTAGCCTTTGCTAATTTTATCTCTAATATCCCACTTAGTGCACTAGGTCCATCTTTAAATGATGGTTTTTCAAATGAACATCTATTCATAGTAGTCATTGATAATTCCTCGCATGGTGACATTTTAGTTTACTTACGAACTTAAAAATTCATCTTTCTTCTAGCCCGTGATTATCAATGATGTATTCATCAATATACTTCTAAGTGTCTCATCACTAGAAACTATACTTATCAACAAGGGGTCCACATTTTATTATTTCATTGTATCATTAATGATGAAGTGGGGTAAGTCTTCAATGCCTACCATACAAATGCATAAGGTTGTCATTTTTTTGCAATGGATACTACCCTAAAGATCATTTGTGTATGTTATTTTTGGCCTGCTCCCTTTTCTAATTATATTAAAATAGTTAAACATTGTACTAACTATCAACATTATGTCTGCAAGGCAAGAGCTCCTTTAACTATGTTGCACCTTGCAGCCATTGGAGGTTCATTCTATAAATTGGCAATTGATTTCATGGAGTGTAACCATCCTTCTATTGGTGGTTGTAAATAAATTATTATGAAATGAGATGAAGCCATGTTGACTTTCAATAACATCACCATTGCTACAATTCATTTCTTCTTTGATCATGCCATTACTTGATTTGGTGTCCTGAAATAATTAGTTTCCAATAATGATTGTCAATTCAAATATGAAACCTAGCACATGATAAATTCACTATTAGGTTTTGAGCATTAATATTCATCTTATTATTATACATAAGGGAATGGTTAAGCTAAGGTCGTCGATAAAGTTTTAAAACCATTATCTAGTGGACTATGAATAAGAATAAGACTAACTTTATTCACATTCTCTTCCTAGCATTTGGACATTTGTTAAGACTACCACTAGGTTTACCCTTTTTCATCTTGTCAATGGCGAGGAGACACTTGTATTGATTGAATGTCAAATGCCATCCCTTCATTTAGCTATCAAAATCATCCTTTATACCACTCCCTTAGAACAACAACTAATGACTTTGGAACATACCAATGAAGATCGATGTATCTCCTTGCAAATGATTGAAGAAGCCAAGAAGAATTTTAAAGCTCAATATGTTTGTAATGTTCACTACATGTCTTCTATGAAAGGGATTAAGTCCTTACGTATGACCAATCCCACAATATTAGGTTGAGGAAAGTTCAAATTTTTATGGTAAGGACATTACATTATCAAATAATGTCTAAATAAGGAGGAATATTTACTTATAGGGATAAAATGGGAACTTCTCCCTGACCCTCACATTGAACTCAACCCTTAATCCTTTTGATTTAGAGTGTTGATTCATCTTATATATAGATTAGATAGGTGCTTACCCCTTTTGAAATATTTTCATCTTTTATGATGTCTTCTTGCATGATTTAAATGCACCCCTTGTCTTGTTTCTACATCAGATATGTTAATGATGTAAGTCATTACATGGAATCTTTCCTCAATAACTTGGGCCACTTTTACCCCTTTGCATATCTGTGTCCCTCTAATGGAATTTGTGTTGGATTTTCCACCAATAATCAGGTTAAATATGATGCTTTGATTGGTTTGTTTTGGGGTGTCCTTGAGAATCACATTTGTCACCTTTATGTATGTCTTGATTCCCATCTTCTTGTCATATGATTGAATGACATTTATCATGTGTGCAATCCTTTCTTTTTTAGAAAATATTTACGAGCTAAAATTTTTGTATGGTTATTTGAATTAGTTTCTTTTAAACATGTTCCCATAACCCATAATAATTTCATATATTTCACTGCAAATAACATTATAGATTGACATTCAGAACATGTATGTATAAGAAGATAATTTTTATATTCACATATAATCTACAAAGCATCATTATATATTATTAAAAAAATAACATTATACATTCACATTTGCCTCACATATATAATAAAAAAATGACACATTCTGAATATGTATATATCCATGTATATATCATTTGAGATGTTGTCCATTATAGAGTCCCTCACTCTATATTTTTGCGTGCCCATCGACTGCTACATACAAAAAAGTAGGGGACATAGTGCCAATTAATCACTAACTAATGAATGCCCCCATCACCATCATATGGAGGATCATGAGCCAAGGGTAACATGTCTAACTTGGATAAATATCCAACGCATCAACTAACCATCATTTATCTCCTCAGTATTAGGTTCCATTAAGGAGATACTCTAGTATGTGCCCTTACATCAACATCATCTAGATCACAACACCCATGCTTGAACACCATGTATAGCAACTAGTTTAATAATTATCATAAGCTATGCATCATGTGGCACTTTGATGCACCAAGGTCAACTCTATACCTTATTCATAACAAACTTTGGCCACTATGCTCAACTTACCCCCATTAGTATGCATAGTCACCTAGTCTTACTAGTAAAATATCTACAGCAACATATAATAGATTATCGTTATCATACCTTGAAATATTCTAATCTTTGTATTAAATGAAATACAACAATACATACCATTTGGGCCCCATCCACCTCAATATTCCACACCTTCATATAAATAATCTTTAATGTGAATAGGCAGTTTGTCCAAACATGTAAATAAATCTAGGTGACACATGTTTCCCATGTCCCCACACACAAAAACACATCCTTGGATCCTAAAGACCTCCTTATTAGACACATACATGGGGATGAAGGGTGGGCATATTCTCAAATAAGAATGTGTAAATGGATATACTAAAAAAAATTACTGCTTGTTTCTCTGACACAAGAATTCAATCAGCACCATATGGCGATTAATAACATTTAGGCTAGCCCATAGTAAGTTCTAACTAGTACACTCTCAATGAGAATGATGTCAGGATAATACTTTTTGTGTCAATATGCCAACTTTAAGATTCCCACAAGGCTCAGCTTAGGCCAAAAAGGTGCTTCCTTCAATCCCAACTTAAGGAAGATAAATCCCTTTTTAAATCTCATTTAAAACTAAGTAGGAGGAGTCATAAGGGTATGGTTCAGGCCTTTTTTATAAAATCATCAGATTAAAGCTTTAATATAAATCATAAGCATTTTCAACCCCAACATAAACAGAACCACCTTTGCCTTTACCCTTTTATAAAATAAGCGCGAGAAGATAAATTATTAATGTAATCCGCTCACCTTTATTCAAGCTCCTTGGAATGGCCGCCTTACAACAATGGCATGCAACCTTAGATTCAGGCCCCCACCTTTTTCATATGAGCATTATTAAAAAAAAATCTAGGACAACTCGATAGTCACTTGACATATACCATGGCCCACTCTTTGGGTTTTTATTGGTGGTTGGTCCCACCATGACATTATCTCGACTAGTCCAAAGGTGTGTACAAAGGGAATCACCTGGGAGATAGACTTCGGGTGACAAATTTTCTCCCATCAAATGTTGTCCTTGGCCTATGTCAATATTTTTCAGTCAATAGGTCCCTTGTTAATCTTTTTATCCAATAAACACTCTTTGCATCACCCTGACATTTTCCATGTTGTTTGGTCTTCCATGTCCACCCGTCTCTTTCTCATGATGCACAAAATCTTGTGCTTCTAGGAGGAGTCAACACTCCCCATGCATCCTTTCTCATCGTGTTATCCAATAAAATGATTCCAAAACATCCTAGATCCATCCACATTCCCACTTCTCCACGTCAGCTCAGTGCTTCCTTATGTTATACACTATTGAACTCTCGAGAGGCAGACAATGAGAGACATAACTATTTCCTATCTTTGTCCTTAACGAATTTTCAATATTATGCAAACACATAACCTTGTAGGATTTCATCTCATCCTCATCGCTTCGTCCACATCATCCTGACGCCTCTTGGCATACTACCATGCCTGCCTGGCGTTGTCTCTTGACAAATTATTTAACAAAACTCAAGTTCTATTTCCCTGACCTCTTTTATGTGACATACTCTTGCGGATCCAAATGATCTAAGTCTTCTATTCCTTTCTTCATTATGCCTTGAATACTTCTGCATTACTCTTACATAGGAACCACTCCAACTTCCATTGTGCTCCTCTTTATGGCTTCCTTTTGGCTCTTTGTGGTATCTACGCTTCTACAATGCCTCCTCTATTTGATAAACTATAATTAAATTAGATTGTTGATCCGACTCATTGATCAATGATCAACAACAAATCTTCACCAATTATAAAGACTTTTAGACTGGTACACACTCCTGCATTACCTCTCTAAAGCACTCTCCATCCTAAGCTTCATTGTAGCATGTATACAACACAATAGTCTTATTACAAGTACAAAGATAACTTCACATAAATGAGGGTCACTTACAAACTATAAATAAAGGTTCAATATACAGATCCAAATGCTCAAACAGAGAGCTCCTCTATTAATGAATATGCACACAATATTTACAACACATTTACAATAAGCCTTCTTTGACCAAATTTACATTGGATCAACCCCTCTTGGCCTTGTGGCATTACTTAGCCTTTAATCCTCTCAACTCTCCCTTTTATTTGTAATGGATGCCTTTTTTGGATGCCTTTTAGACTTAAAAATATGCAAAAGGATTTTGAACTAGAATTAGTTCAGATCCATAATATACTCGACTAATAACATCCCACGAATCCTCTAGATCCACAAAATCCTCTATCATATCCAAAAATATATCTAACTCACTCAATCTCCCAAGGCTTATTCTTAGAAGAAGATCTGATTCCATACCAGTTACATTAATATTGTAAACTTTATAGAGTTCCAATAACATAGAAAAATACAAATACTTGACAGCTAGGGAAACAACCCCCTTAGTAAATGAAAGACCCCTAGGTCTTGTCAAATGTATTTGACTTGGAGGTTGGATACTCTCGCATCATACTCCCAAGGTGAAAAAAAATTCATGGTCTCCTGACCATGTGCTTCCATATACTAATTAAAATCCTCTTGGATCCTAAACTTTATGTTGTAATTGCTATGTTGCTTTGTTGCAACATGCTCTTTTATTTCCATTCCATTGTATTGTCTGTTGCACATTCTCCTTTCTAGGATCCCATTTCTTACTCTCCTGCTTACTCATAATCTTATTGATGCAATTCCTCTCAATCCATGGAAACTTGTTGTTGACTATGATTTCCATTCTATGGAAACTCCATTTGGTTGCCTCCTTCATTAATTTCCATATTCCATCAAGTGCACTTCCACACTCTATCTTCTACTGGTGTATCTCATTTTTGTAATTTGTTTGCTGCTGACTTTCATAAGGAATTTATTTGGTTACTATCATTTCTATCTCCTTATACTTCTGCTCAACAAACTGTGCATTCACCGTTGCATATCCTTAAGCTGTAATTTTTGATTCTCTTCTTGCGTCAACATACTCACATTTCACATCTTACTAAATGACTAATTTTCCATCAAACAATTATACCTTTACATAATGTTTCCTCCACGGTTCCGCTTCATTCTCTTGTTTTCGTTCCTTCTTTCATAAGTTCCATGCTTGCTCCTCTATGGTCCTACATACACTCTTGTACTTCATCAACTAAAGTATCTCCAAGCCAGCTCATTGTCCCATGCATATCCTCATTTTCTTGAAATTTTCCACTTCTTACACACATTGTATCTGCATATATTCCCTCTTTACTAGTTAAATGAGACAATGTTGTCTCCTCCACTGGAATGAAAGAATTATGATTTTTTTCATCGTTACATTTATTTCTTCCCGTAGACACAAACCACTCATTAATTTAAAAATCATGACACTTTGAAGTCCCCTTAGGTGCTTCCAACATCCTTTCCTTATGCAACACTGGAACCTTCAAGTCATTCATGAGATCTTCATTTACTCCTTCCTTAACATCTTCAATATACATATATTAAAAAAAACTTATCAACCTCGTACACATCATCATAGAATATAAATTTCTCTGCTTAGGGCATCTCATCCATAAATAAAACACATTTTACCTCAGGATTTTCTTCCATAGTTGCATTTACCTAAGTATATAGTCTCCACCTCGATTGCCTTTACATGAAAATTCTGCCTTCCTTCCTCATCCAAGAGAATTTAAATTATATTCTCTTTCCATCTCTATAATCGTACTTAGTGACTGTTCTTCATCCCTACATCGAACAAAGTTAATATTCTATCCATCATTTGCAACAATTCCCACATTCACATACCAATTATCAAATTTAAAATTAATATGCCTTTTAGCCTCAATAAATGATTCTTCCATCATATTCTAATCCTCCAAATAATTTGTGAAACTCTCAAAAGGTCTCTTCTCAACATCTTCATCACTTTTATCCTCTCCAAGGATTGATCCTTGTTCTGGTTCACAAAAGTGAACTTTCACCTTGCACTCAATTGTTTTGAGTTCTTCCTTCAGCCTGGCACACATCCTTTTTCTTAACTTCACTTTCAATGAAGGCCATCTCACCTTATTCTTCTTTATTATCTAGTCATATCCCTGGTCTAGTAGAAATTTATTTATGTTGTTAAGTTTTGCTCTCAATTCAATGAATTCACTTTCAATTTTCTCATCATTCATCTACTTCATGCCAATTGCTTTGGAATTTTGATTGTGACCTCTTCTTGAACCCTTGGTATGACTATAAGTAGTCATATTTACTCCCTTCTTCCGTGAACTCTCCTTGTCCACTTATGAGATGCAGTAAGCTTCCTCCATCTCTTAACAAGTCTCTCACTTATCACATGTACCAAGGCCACCTCTTGGCATCTCCTTTACATTGGTTTTTTGCACTAGAACTTGATCACCTCTGCTCTTCAACTTCAAATGTACTATGCTTCTACACCCTCAACTTCTCAAATTTTCACTTTATCTTTTGAGAACTCATGTTGTCCTCATCTCAACAATTTCATCTGTTGCTGGGATTTGATCACAATTTCCTCTTCCTCTATCACTTCATCTTCTATAACCAGAGTTAGCATAAAAACATCATACTTCACCTGTGCTAAGGTCTTCCTTTGCTTCACTTTATTGAATTTGTAACTTTTTTCCTCTATATCTCTATCTACTTTTCTTTCTTCACTGCTTTCTAAGCAATTTAATCTCTCTATTTTGAGGTTCATAGAGCATTCTAGCTCTGATACCAAATGATGTCAGGCTAATACTGGGTGTGCCAATATGTCGGCTTTAAAATTTCCGAAAGGCTAAACTTAGGCCAAAAAGGTGCTTCCTTCAATCCTAACTTAAGGGAGATAAATCCGTTTTTAAATCTCATTTAAAACTAAATGGGAGGAGTCATAAGGGTATGGTTTATACCCTTTTTATAAAATCAATGGATTCAAGCTTTAATATAAATCATCAACATGCATGGACCCAACATAAGCGAAACCATCATGGCCTTGAACCTTTTATAAAACAAGCACATGGGGAGAAATGATTAATATAATCCCCTCACCTTTATTTGAGATCCTTTGAATGGTCGCCTTTCGACCATGGAATATAACCTTGGACTCAAAATCAACCTCTTTCACATGAGCATTATTTTGAAAGCTCTGGAACAACTTGACTGTCACTTGACATATACCATGGCCCACACTCCCGATTTTTATTGGTGGTTGGTCCTTGCCTTTCCACTTAATATCATCCTAACGTCATCCCAACTGGTCCAAAGGTGTGCTTAAAGAGAATCATCCAGACAGACTCTAGGTAACAAAGTTTCTCCTGTCAAATGTCGTCCTTGGTCTCTATCAATAGTTGTCAGTCCGCAAGTCCTTTTTCAATCTCTTCATCCAGGAAACACACTCTCCATCACCCCAACATTTTCCACGTTGGATGGTCTTCCACATATGCTCGACTCTTTCTCATGATGCACAAAATATTATGCTTTTGGGAGGATTCAACACTCCCTGTGGGTCCTTGCTCTTCATGCTATCTAATATAAGGATTCCAAAACATCCTAAATCTCTCCACATTGTCACTTATCCACATCATCCTGGAGCTGAGTCAACCCGACACTTCCCTATGTTATACATTCTTGAACTCTCGCGAGATGGCTAGGAGACAAAAATATTCCCTGTCTCCATCCTTTGATAGATATCCGATATCGTGCAAACACATCAACTTGTAGGCTTTCAGCTCATCCTTATCGCTTCGTCCACATAATCCTGATGCTTCTTCGCAGACTGCCACAACTACCTGGAGTTGTCTCTTGACAAATTATTTTGACAAAATTCAAGTTTTGTTTCCTTGACCTCTATTATGCGACATACTCTCACTGATCCAAATGAACTAAGTCTTCCACTCCTTTCTTCGTTGTACCTTGGCTACTTCTGCATTGAGCTCTTACACATGAATTGCTCCAACTTCCACTACACTCTTCTCTATGGCTTCCTTTTGGTTCTTTGTGGTCTCCATGCTTCCACTACTCCTCCTCTTTATGATAAACTCTAATTAAATTGGATAATTGATCAATGATCAACAACAGATCTTCACCAGTTACAAATACTTTTAGACTGGTACACACTCCTGCATTACTTCTCTAAAGCACTCTCCCTCCTGAGATTCGCTGTAGCATTCCTACAACACAATAGTCTTATTACAAGTACATAAATAACTTCAGATAAATGAGAGGCATTTACAAAATATAAAAGGTTCAATATACATATCCAAATGCTCAAACAAACAGTTCCTCTATTAATGAATATGCACATAATATTTACAATAGACCTTCTCCGACCAAATTTACACTAGATAAACCCCTATTGGCTTTGTGGCCTTACTCAACCTTTAATCCTCTCAACTCTCTCTTTTCTCTATAATGGATGCCCTTTTCATATGCCTTTTGGACTTAAAAATATACAAATGGATTTTGAACTAGAATGAGTTCAAATCCACAATATACTCATCTAATAAGCTCCCAAAAATCCTCTAGATCCACAAAATCCTCTAACTTATCCCAAAATCTCTCTATCTCACTCAAACTCCCCATATTTTTTCTTAGAAGAAGATCTCATTCCATACCAATTACTTTAATATTGCAATCTTTATAGAGCTCCAAAAACATAGAAAATTAAAAATAATTGACAATTAAGGAACCAACTCCCTTACTAAATGACAGACCCCCAGGTCTTGCCAAATGTATTTGACTTGGAGGTTGGATGCTCCTACATTAGATAATAATTAAACAACCTAATATCCCACGAGGAGCATCAATCCCCATTGGGGAAACCATCATCACTACTATGGCTTATGTCTCCAACTTTTCCAAATATTATATCTGGATAGCGATATCTTTTACTTTAAATTTTTGATAGCTATGAGACCCTTGACCAATCTTCAAAGCCCCTCCCACAAGAAAAAACTAGTAGAGTGTCTTTGACTAGTCCAACATAGTATATATATTGAAGAGTAAACTCTATCAGCTTCCCTTGAAACATGAATACTCCCATTTCTAGATCCCAATATTCAACTAGTTCTTCCTCATGGAAGGAGGTTAGAAAAAAAGGTGGAGACCCATGGAAATAAAAAATCTAGGGTAAAAGATGGTGCTATCCAAATCTCATATTTGGAGTGGTTTGGAGATACAAGTCGTCATAATTGCAATCGTTCACCTATTGGGGACTCACACTCCTATATTGTTCATCAACCTTTAAATCCAAAACAAAAGCAACTAATATAGAGGACATAATTGGAATAACTAGATATGAGAGGCAATGATATTGAAATTGCAAAATATATCCTTGTATTAAGATAATCCAACAAAGCAAATGATTCTCACTTACCTCTTAAGGTGGGTTGACTTTTCACCAAATAGAGTTCTAAATACAACACAAGACAAACATTAAATAATCTCGTATCTCTTTAAATATATTTTCAATAGAAAGATCCTAACTACTTGTAGTCCCAATTAATGAATATTGCCTAATTAGTGAACCTTATGAAATGGACCATTTTATATTAAATAACTATCCAATAAACCTTATTCTAAGAAGTTACTTATGCTATTTATTTTTATATAAATTACAATCATATTATTTATATTCCATATTAAAATAGTAATAATAATAAAAATAATAAAATCTATAAAAAATTAATAACTAGCTTAAATTATTTAATTGAAATCCAAATTCAAAGATTGACTACCACTCTAACTCTTAGACTAGTGTCTTGCAAGCCACTATTCATAAATAACTTATAACTTAAAAAAAACCAAAACATTGAGATACACATTCACACGAGGGTCCCACTCAAAAGGGAGTCTACCCTTCCATTGACATCATAAAAGTCATAAATCTATAGATAATTTGGATAGAAAATTTATAGAACATGTCAACCTTGAAATCCTTTATTCTAGCATATTATCTATAAATATGAGTGCTTAAATATGAGTTTGGTCATGTAGTATTAGATAATTTGATGAATTAGTGTAATAATAAACAATTTGTTTTGTTAGGCTAATATTTAGGCAACTTGGAAGGATTATTGTGATAAAAACTCAAGTTCATATCCTAGAGGATATGTTGTTTATTTAAGTTTATTTAAACATGTTATTCATTGAATAATATCCTAGAGGATATGTTGTTTATTTAAGTTTATTTAAACATGTTATTTATTGAATAATATTGATGGATGAATTATTTTTTTCTTAATTAACTCGTTTTTTTTTTTCAATAATCTAAGTTGTTTTTAAATGAGCCAAAATTCTTAGTAACGAAGTTTTATGGTTAAAGTTCTACTTAGTCGGAAAAACATTACCACATCATTTAACACAATTTCGACTTAATTTAAATAACATTTCCTGTATAAAAAAGTTGTGTTTCTTCCCAACTTAATCCAATTTATATTGGGAACTTTAAGTGATGTTATTGTCAATGAATCCACGTTAAATGATATTATTATTTTTGTGGGAATTTATTTGTAAATGAATTAAATAATATGAAATAATTATGAGATTATTGTTTTTATGTAACAAATAGATTGAAATAATAAAAGATAATATGTATATTTTTATATTTAGAACTTAAAGCAATAGTACTATTTTCAAAATCTCTATGAATTTTATTAAATAAAATTATTAAATTAAAATTAAATTTTAAAACCGGGCTTCAACCACACAATATCTAAAAATTAAATATTAAAAATATAAAATTAATTTCACACTCTTCAAAATCATATTTTCATTTTTTCAAGGAAACTTCCATAGACTTTCTTGAGAGACCCAACTTGTTAAAAAAATTAAAAAAAACCAAAAAAACCTTATAGATGGCTTATTTAACAATTTGTACCATCTAATTATTCCATAGGTTTATACACACCTACATGGAACTATTACTTGCTATTTAGATTCTTTCTTTCTTATTCATTCAACCTACTAAATTATTCACGTGTATGTGGATTCTCTACCTTAACTTCTCTTTAGACTTTTAGTTAAGACCAAAACCTTAATATATTTTTGAGATAATTCCAAGTCATTTATATATTAAATACATTTACTCTACTTTTAAATATAAGAATTTTCATTTTTTGTTAAAATAAATAATAAAATAAAATTACTTTTGAAAATGAAAAATATATATAAAACTATTATTTTATTTTGATATTGACTTTGTATAAATATTATTTATATATTTGTTTATAAAATATTTTAAAATAATATAATAATAAAAACAAATGAGTTGTTTTTGGTGTTTATTTTTAGAAGTTTTTTTGTGGGTTTTTATGGTTATTTTTTTCTAAAATATGGCTGGAATTTATTGAAATCACAAGTTTAATGGGTAATTTTTGCACAATTGAAATGCTCTGGAGTTTTTCACAGTATTGGATTTATATATAATAAAAAAAACCAGTTTAAATAACACAAATCAAAATTTCAACTCAAATTTTTGTACTAATTCCATCACAATAAAATCCAAAAAATCACATTAAAAACAATCCCAAAAACAAATTACTAATTTTTATATATACAATCTAACATTTAGTACATATAAAAGTGCGCAACATATTTTTTGAAAGAAAATAATGGTGCAATTTGTAACCGTGAGATATAATAATTAGAGTAGAATCAACGTAATAGTTACATGTAGGTTTAAAGGGATAGGGTTTTCAAGTTTAAAAAAAGTATACGGGATTGACTAAGTATTCATGTTAAAAGCAAAAAATGTTTAGATAAATTTTCTATAAGTAACAAATGCAACTTTTAATTGAATGGGAGGGGCTAGTTCCTTTTAGAAGTTTTATGGGCCTTTTTTATATATATATATTTTTGGTACATATACATGTCAGAACAGGCTGACAGCCGTCACATCGAAACTTAATTTAATTGCCATCATCGGAATGGAACAGTATACGCTGCAACATCCGCGCAGCTTTGCAGGATTCGAACACGGCCGAAGGCGTGCAAACCAACTGCCCCGACTTTTAGCATCATTTGATTTTGATAAATTTAATCTATTGAGATCCGTTAAATGTCGTAGATTATTTTATTTTATTTATTTTATTTATTTATTGTTAATTTTTCAAGGGACAAAAGAATTTTTCTTTACATTATTGCTATTAGCTAAATAAAGGATTTGAATGTTATTGGTAATTATTAAAGCCAAATATTTTAATATGTTTATAGTAGGATTCAAAGTATTAAAGTCACTGTATTAAATTTTTTGTATTATTAGAGTTATATTATAATTTAGTTTTGAAGGTAGAATAATAATTTCATATTTTTATATGATTGAAATTATATAAATTTCAAGGGTGGTAGGAAAGGGAGGAATTTTGTATAGTTCTAAAGGAAAGTTATTAAAAAGATATGCATGAGAATTAGGACAAATGACTAACAATCAGGCATAAATGCAGGGTCTATCACAAGGATTGATTCTCGCCAAAACTATATAACTAACAAATAACAACATTTTGTGGGATTCACTCATCACTATTCAATACTTATGCAAAGGAATTGTAACAACCTCGGGATAAAAGTTAATGTAATAAAGGATAATAAGGTAAAATAAGACAAAGGTCATGGGACACGTATTCTAAGCTGAATGTTGGGAAAAAAATCCTAGTGGGTGTCACTTTCGGTTTACTAATAGCTAAGGAAGTTGGCAAAGGGAAAGAGGCATTAATTGACATTTATTTACGAAAATAAAGGAAAACATTAGAAAAGGGAAATGAAGGGTCACATATTTGCATGAGAGGAAAAATGAAGGAAAATGAAGAATTTAGAGGCATCAATAATAAAAAGGCTTCTGAGGATCAATTCATAGCTTTATCAATTGAGTCTTTTGTCAGTTTTTCTTTGGAATTAGTTTCAGAGAGAGAGAAGAGTACAAAGAGGAGAAAGCAAGGAAGCAAAGGAAAGATAAGGAAAGCAAGGAGAAGGTTGGATCAACAAATTCAATGGGAAGATTTTGCAGATAACAAGTTGTATGTGTGATTTCCTAGCTTAGGCGTGAATGCATGGTACACACATTTGTTTATTTGGTCCATTTTCTGTCATTAGCATTGGTTTTGTTGGGTTTGACAATGGTTTCAACCTTGTCTTTCCATTTCTTAGATAACCATGGTGTGATGGGATTCATTTCTAGTTGAGCTTTGGATTGTTGGAAAGTTTTGGAACCGGATGAGGTGGTCTCAGGAAAATCCCCAAGGGTTGGGAGCGGAGGTGGTTTAATCTCTGGGAATCCCTCGATAGGTGGGTGGAGACATACAAATTCCTTAAGGTAATGGCGAAGAAACTCTAAGGCATCCAAGTTTGTTTTGGGCTTTCTGATCTCTTGACTGGTTTTGGTGAGATCACGGTAGCATGAGGGTGGAGGTGGTTTAATCTCTGGGAAGCCTTGGTTGTTGATGTCTTGAGATCCCACATTCATTATGGGAATATGGCATGAGGCTGATTAGTTGAAAGAAAGATTTGGTTTAGCTCAATCTATGGTTGGGTGGTACGTGGAAGTCCCTAACCTGGTTGGCTTTTGCATCAGTTAATAAGAGCTATTTTTCCTATTGTATTTTATGAGCACTTGTACTTGTTATTACGATGATTTGATGGTTGTTATGTCATGGTTAATATTCTGGTTATATGTTGGTTATAAGCATGGATTTATAATGTGTTGTGGCTATGGCTTTGTTCAAGATTTGATAAGTATTTGATGGTTAATGAATGCATGGGCTAATAAGTGTTATTACAACTATTATGAGAGGGAATTAGACCTTCTAAGTGATTCTTGGATAAGTTTCAGACTCTTATGATGATATATGCATTCATGACATGTAGCTAACATGTTCATTATATGTTTGGAGAAATGATTGTCATGGTTAGGCCTGGTTAAGTCAAGTTCTTATTTAAATTTTGAATGTTTAGCATTGTCCTTATGTTATTTATCATTCAGAGAAGTCTTAGGCAGTTCTGAACAGGGTTCTAGAGTTTGGCCTGGAATTGTGGTCAGATATTGGGACCACAAACACTAAATTGAGAAATTTAGGTCACAACCACATGGATCAAGGTTTGTGGGTGTGGTTGGAGGCCTTCAACCACATCCAAGCAGTGTCAAGGTTGTGGTTGGGAGCCTAGGTCACTGAAACAAAGTTCCAACTCAGGGATTCACCACCTGGGCCATTTCTTCAACCCTAGGTGATCTATAGTCCCTGTAGGATATCAGTTAGTAGTTAGTAAGTATCAGTTGTAAGCCCCACTTCCTTAACTGGAACTAGGAGGTTAGGTCATGTCATAGCAATACTCTATTTCACATTTACCTGTAGGGCTTGTAAAAGTGAGTAAATGTGGAAGGGGGTGTTATAGAAACCCTGTCGAGAGACCTTCTAAAGTGAATAAAAAGGCTCTTGGAAGAAATTTTGCAACAAAAATTCTTCCATATTTTTAGAAACCAAAATGAAGAAGTTTATTAAAGTCCTAATCGAGCGTGCCAACTCTAGGTAGGGCAATTAGAAACAAATGGAATTATGGGGTGGGGGGACCTCCCTTAATTTCAAAGAATCAAACATTGAATATGAAAGGCTCCATGGTGTATGCAAAAAACATAAAAAATTACCACAAGGCCTATTAATATAATACTATTATATGAAAAAGGGTATGATTTGAAAAATTGGGAAGGGGGCTTGGTAGCTATCATGGCACCCCTAGTATACTTGAAGCATGCAAATGATGTAATTAGGAAATCATCACAAGGAAGAAGTTCATTTCGATGGTCATAGTATAGTCTCAATAAAGGAAATTTGCTTCTAGTGTTGATGGCTTACCACAACAAGGAAATTGTGAGGACTTATGCAGTTATTACTCTGGCTGCATGTGGGACAAATCGCCGTAGTATATAGTTAGTTCCACGGAAAATTTGCATATGTCAGGTAGGTGCACCTCCATTTTTAATAGTACGATTCAATTATCTAGTTAGTTCACCCTATTACAAACTAGGGATTCACAAGGCATCTGATCGTAGTTGGAAAGGGTGGGCTTTGTTACCAGAAACATAATAATGGTTAGTGTTCCTCGAAAAACTTCTCTAGAAACAATATGGGACAGGAACCAATGTTTTATATGACTATTCTCATTTTCATTGGCCATAAAATAGTTTCTTGTGAAACGGGTCTTTTCCCACAACGTATCATGCAAAAACGTTTATCTGTTTTCATTGGAACATTTTCGTTCCACCTCTATTTTTCCTCCCTTTCTCTAGTTCCTTTCTCAACTGATGTTAACTCCCTTTTCAAAAACACTAGTTGCTTGTTCAAGTTGTGATTTCTAGTTATGCATGCAGGCTAGCAGTTATGACTTCCCGTAAAGTAAGCTTTGAGGATGATTTAAGTTGGAGAGGATGTAGATTCTCATTCAACAAACGTCGGCAAAGCAAGGTTTGAGGATGATTTAAGCTGGAGAGGAGCATAAATTCATCATTAAACAAACGTCATGATAGACTGGATTTGTTTGCATATTCCTAATATGTTTTCTTATTATGTCAATGAATGTTAAAGAATTGCATCCCTCATTAGATTTAAGACAATCTTAAAATATTATTACACCGAGGACTTCCACTCTCTTTGGCACTTCAAAGTTTATGTAATTTTGTAACTTTCTTTGCATCTTTCATTTAAAATTAGTCTTACGTTTTTACAATATGGGCTAAAGGTGCCATTGAATAAAGCCATGGTATAGAAATATGAAATGGTTGCATCCAAGCTATATTACTTATTAGTTATATCTTAGAGATCATCTTTTGGACTAATTGACTAATAACAAGCCCTCAAGGAGACTTCTATGAATGATGCCCAAGGATAATTTTCAAATCCACGTTATTCATGTTTTTGTTTAGGAACCCCTTTGAATATCATTTGTAGAATCTCTTCCTAGTATCCAATGTTTGTAGATTTATGTGGAACTGTTAACAATATTATTGGGAATAATTAAAAAATAGCGTCTCTAACATTGTGTACTGGAGGCATTCCATCAATACCAAATTTGATTTACTTATTTTAATATGTTTATTTCTTTTGAGTTCCACAGTGCTCTTTCAATCTATTTATATTTGCATCTTATGCATTGGAGATAATCGTGCCCACGGAGAATATCCATGATCGGCTAGAGATAGTGTGTTAATGGAAATTGGTATTCCATCCCTTTTTATATTTTATCCAAAGGAGAATATGGAAGCCAATAATCGAACATTTTTTGTTAGTGTTGCATTTTGTGCTTTTATGCAATTGTTATCAAATGAAATGGTTGTTGTAGTTTTAGTAATTAATTTTTTACACTTCGATTTTTCAACAACCCAAATTAAATATCAGAGGGCTTATTTATTTATTATTTATATTGTTCCTTTTTTAAAAACCAAATTACATAGAAAGAGAGTTTGTATAATAGATGACGAGTTTTCATTTTAAGCCATGAACATGTAACTAGAGCTTACACAACAACCTTCAACAACAAATACACTTATCACAATATAACTATAAATTTGATGTTCAAATAATTTTAAATTAATGTCATTTAACTTGGAATTCCACTAAACTAACCATAAAATAATGAAAAGAAGATTTTTAACAAGAAGTTGTGAAGTCCGATGCTTCACCTGGTCTCTTTCCTTCATAAAATTTACTTGAGTTTGAACTTACATTTAGTTCAGTAAGATTAGTACGACATCTACAACTACCATTGAGGTCAAAGTGGGTGAAATTCTTATTTTGTTTAGCAGTAACTAAAATCTTTCATTTGAAGCTTATATGATAAAGATGCTGCCAAAAGAAACAACGAGTAGCCAACAATAAAAACATTTGAGAGGGCTACCCCTCTAGCCCAAGAGTGAACTAGAGGCCTAAAGTGGGAGATTTTTCAGCCTCTAGAGAATGCCTTGGGATAGTTCCCTAGCCATGATCATCTCAAAGAAAATATTTGAATTGATGTCCTTACTAGAGAGCAACATTGCATAATTTATTTCCCTAGGGAATGAAAATGACAAAGTTTTGTGTCTTGGTTCCTTTAATTTAAGTCATTTGGACAGTCATAGATTTCTTAGCCTTCACAATTGTTTTAGTTTAATTTTCTTAAGTACTCAAGCATTCATCATTTACAATTTCTTTAGTTTTAGTTATATGGACAATTATATTCCCAACCTTCACACAATTACTTTAGTTTAACTCATCTAGACAATACTTTTTTTTTCAAATGCACATAAATTAAGCCTTCACAATTGTTGATTACTTAATTAATGTTAATTCAAATTTATGTTAAAATTTGGTAGGCTCTATTTTTTCTAGACATTAAGATCAAATAGCAATAATAGAAAAAATGAGAGTGAATAATGATTGAATAATAGGCACTACTTATAAATATATTTTCTAAGACCACAAAATAATGGACTTTTATTTATTTATTTTTATCCTGCAGCTAACAATAATTAACAAAATTACAATTATTACATATTAACATTGTAAAATTTTAGTAATGAAATTTAAGGGTTTTGAATTTAATTCTACATTAAATTTATGAATTTATGATTGCTATAGGAGTATAGTCCCTCATGCAATACATTAAACTATGCATGTGAATAAATTTATCTCTTCAAATTCTCTGTTAATTGTATTTTTCTAGTTAAGTATCATTTTTTTTTTTTTTTTTTTTTTTTTTTTTTTTTAATTTTAAATATAAACTGTGCAAATTAGAATTGGTCGTGGAAAAGAATTATCTATTCTTTATCCCACTCATTTCCCATTGTAATGGAAGAAAGTTCACCAACTTCACAAAGTAGATCACCTCTTTCCCAACAAAAATCTTCCACAATAACATAAAAAAACCCAAAACAAAGAATATCAAGAAGCAAAAAAGGCCTTTGAAGTAAGGTTATGGGCGGTCATGAAATGCACTAAATCTTATAGTGGAGGAGAAAGTGGATCAACTGGTTCAAAGGCTTGGTTTTTCCTTGATTGTAAAACACATAAATCAGGGAGTGTAGCAAGAGTTTGATGGCATTTACGTGGAATGGGGAAAAAGAACAAATAACTATATGTATGAGTGTAACTAACACACGAAAAGTATCTCTACCTAAAAAAAATTAATGAACTTGAAAATTTGAGACATATTGCTAAAGGTTCAATTCAAACCAACAACAATCCTAGTGGATTGGAAGTTGGTGGTCAACACTCTTATTCTCAACGTCAAGTTTCTGTTTCCCACATTGAAAATTTAAAGGATGTAAAGGGGAGGGGAAATCTTGATGCATCCATTAGACGATTTTTTGCTTTCGCAAATGACATAGCTTTCAATATTTATAGATCTCCTTATTGGAAAGAAATGGTGAGGGATCTAGTTAACACTACCCCTAAAGGTTACATGCCTCCTAGTTATGAAACTATGAGGATAACAATGTTATTCGAAGAGAGGGCTCATGTTGAAGCTAGACTTCATGACATTAAAGATAGTTGGAATGAATCTGGGGTCTCCATTGTCTCAGATGGTTGGACATATGTCAACCATCATCCCCTTATCAATATTTTGGTTTCTTTCCTAGAAGGAGTTATGTTATTAAAATCCCATGATACCACATAAAAGACAAAATATGGTCCATATCTAATGGGTCTCTTCAAAGAGGCAATACATGAGCTTGGAAGAGAAAACATGGTCCAAATTATTACAGATAGTGCCTCAAACAATTTCCTTGCTCATGCGTTGATTGAGGATGAATACCCAACAATTTTTTGGACTCCTTGTTCTGTGCACTGCATGAATTTTCTCCTGAAAGATATTTATAACATT
Source organism: Pinus taeda (assembly GCA_000404065.3). NCBI lineage: Eukaryota > Viridiplantae > Streptophyta > Pinopsida > Pinales > Pinaceae > Pinus > Pinus taeda. Next base: position 69,209 of record APFE030642384.1, on the reverse strand, counting down.
TCATGAGTTACGAAAACTATAAATGAATCAAAGATGCAATTTTTTTTTTTTTTTAACCATGCAACATCCATAAAAATTTATAGGAAATCTGTAAATCTTCAGCTTCTTCGATGTGTTGAGACTAGATTTGTATTTGCAATCATCATGCTTCAATGACTTATTAAAATGCATCAATCTTTGAGAGAGATGGTGGTATCAATGGATTGGAATAGATGGAAGGGTTTTCATATTAGGGATGGTCCAAAAGTTGAGGGAATTATTATTGGCCTTTATTTAGAGGATTTTTGGAGGAGAGAGGAGGATATTATCACCCTTATCACTATTGTTTCCACCCTTCACATATTTGATAATGATGAACCATGCTTAGGGGATGTGTTTGAGAGTATGGATCAAATGAAAGAGAAACTTCATGACATAATGGAAGATGAAAATTCAAGGATTGACAAAGACACTAGAAATGAAGTGTAGGAACTTAGTCTGACAAGGTGGAAAATGACTCATAGCCCTCTTCATTCAATGCATTCCTAATCAATCCTAAATGGTTTCATAAGAAGTCGTCTTCAGATGTAGAGGTGATGCAAAATTGGAACACTTTTATAAGTAGGTGTTACGATCGCCACGATTGTACTACTTTACAACTTGAGTTGGGAAAGTACTTGAGATGAGAAGACCACTTTGCAAGTGAAGATTGTGCATACAATAGAGAACAACTTGGACCCATAGACTTCTAGATGAAATATGGTACACAGACTCCCTTGCTTCATAGGTTTGATATCTGTTTGCTTTCATAGGTATGATCAATAACAAATACCTTTAATGTATTGATTTATTGTTTAAGCAACTAATTCTAATGTTCATTTTCAATTATTTTCCTTTTAAGATTTCAAATGTCTATTGCTAACATAATGTTAATTTATTGCACAAGTGACTAGTTCATCTGCACATGAAATAAAATGGAGTGAATATGCCTTTATCCATTCAACAAATAGGAATCACCTAGGCACAAAAAAGGCACAAGATTTGGTGTTTGTACACTCAAATCTATGCTTGTTGTCTTGACAACAACTAGAGTATAAAACTGGACCGACAAGAATGTGGGATTATGGTGGTTCACAAGATGATGGAGATGATGAGCTTCCACTTGAGGTGCTACAAGACAATGCTGAAGACATGCTCGATAAGACCAAGAAGTCTACTGACCAAAATAATTCTTTTGGAATTGGGTCAAGCTCAACAACCATTCTGGAAAACGAGCTTGAAAATATAGATTATTAAGTTTATTTGCCTTTTGCATATGAATTGTTAGAAGTGGCTTTAGAGATACATATATATTCAAATGTATACATTTAATTATTTATGTTTCAAACCTCTTATTCTCATAAATGTTTGCTACTTTTTTGGAATTAATGATTGCCTAATTTTTTGGATTTGTCAAATTATCACATCTTTCTTAAAAATAAATCACTCTTTATGAATGTTTCTTTACAATTTCACATGTGGAAACATTGGATTTTATGATTAAATTTGTGTTTTATATTGTTCACCTTTAATTTTGTTTTTTCTCTCTTCTCATTTCTTATACGTGAAACCTACAAACTCAGTTTCTCGTATCGTTCTTGTTTCTTGTTTCATTTCCAGTTTCTCATTTCTGGTAACATGGACGGTGGGTAGGCGAGCAATACTTAGTTCATGGGAAATTAGTAAAACAATGAGGGTTAATTAATATTAATGTATAGGTTTGGTTCTTGAATGGATATCTTGGATAAAAAGTTGGTGCAGGAGAACTTGGTGATGTTCGGTATTAGCCTTATGTTAGTGGCTCTTAGTGCAACTTTGGGCTCTAGTATACTAGATCCTTTGACTCATTCACGCACAATAATTGTAATTAAGACGTTTCCTACAATTGGTTTGGACAAACTCTTTGTCTCTAGGTTGAACGTCACTGAACTTAACCTGTTGAATTAGAGGAAAGGAAATTGTCCATTCTAGAAACATGGAAAAAAACTTCTAAAAGAGTCTACACTGGTAAGAAGAAAGGACCTTAGAGGTTGGAGAAATCGTGGGAAGTAACAAATATTATAAGTGAGGAAATTACCATGTGGACAAGCCACAAAGGAGCAATGAGCATGAGTAGTTGTGCTTGGTATGCTAATTGTGGCTGCAAAGACAAGATCAACCAGTTAATGAATAAATTGGATATCCTCTGGCTAGATTTTATAGTGACAAACCTAAAGCTTAAGGAACAGATGGTGACAAATGTGCAAGTTTTGGAGGAGGTTTAGGCCTTGAAAGAACATTTAGCTAGACACGAGGATGGGACGAAGGCTCTTTGCAGGTAGATAGAGGAATTGTAGGAGCAAGTTTAGCTACTGAACACTAGTCTCAATGACTACAGTAATGAGCGTTAGAATCAAGGTGGACAATGTCTGGATCTCAATAGGCCACCAATAGAGGAAGCATATAACTATAATTAAAGTATGTATTGTTGCAAACTTTTATTTTTCTCAACATTATTTGTAGCTTGTACACCTATATGAATGTACTGAATTTTGAAATAATATGTAGTCCTTTAAGAGTGTTAAAAGACAATACCAACCATAAGGACATGAAATAAGGAGTTCAAAATATAAAATTTCCGGAGTACTTGTCATGATTAAGCATAGGCTTAATACAATCTATACTCATTTATGTTAAAAAAAAATTATATAAATTTATCCAATTTTAAGTAAACTCAATCAAAGCTTAAAATTTGTACTTATTATATTGCTTAATTGAGATAACAAAAAAAATGTTTAAATGACTTTAAATTTGCAACCATGGGCTACATAAGATAATTTGAATGTTGTTTCTTGCTAGCAAAGTCAGCATATCATGACCATTGGTATCTTTATTTTAATTTGTCATTTTTCATTCCTAAAAGATTATTTTGCATATAATCTCTTGCCCCTCTGTCTCCTGTGAAATGAATTTTTAGCAATTGCTACTTGTGTAGTGGAATTATCTCATATATGGTTTCTTTCTTTTTGTATATACTAGTATAATGCTAATGTTATGTGTAATAACTAGCAAAGTTTCTTATAACCTACTTCTTAAAGGGTTAATTAAACAATGCTTAAAGAATCTATGAGTCAATAAGTTACACATTAGTGGGTTAATGATATCGATCATGGTAATTATATTCAACCACATTTCACTATGGTCGACAACCATACTAGTTAGTAAGTCCATGAATTATAATTAAGACAAAATAATTGATCGATTGCTTTTAGATTAAGGGAATTATGAATTAGTAAATCAATAGTTAAAAAGTATATTTATTAGTAAATCAATGATAAGGGAGTTAGTAGAGGAGTAATATATTCTTGAGACTTTGGACTTTGATATAGTCAATTAACCTACATTAATACATCCTTAAAATCTCACTTATAATTTTACATATTAATTTATTAAAATTAAATGTTACATTTAATATGTCTGAACAAATTATTATATTATCCTTTAATACAATATATTCATTTATGACTAATATCTCATTATATTAATACCAGCTTAGATATATCTTAACTCGAGATTTAGTAGGTGTTGAGAGGAATCAAATCTCTTAAAGTGCAAATGCTTCTTAAATTGAAAAGAGATTTGATCCCTCTCAACATTTGGTGGATCCAGAGTTAAAATGGATCTACATTGATTTAATTGTTAGTTTTTATTAAATCCATTTTGATATATGTGCATAGATTGCTCTCCATTTTATATTTAAAATAATTTTTATGTTTTTTTTAAATATATATTTATATATTAAAAAATGTTTTAATATTTTTTATTGATTTAAAATTTGAAAACATATTTCTCTAGTAATTAAATTTAACCATGAGAAAAATCATAAGTTTTCAAAACCGCGAAATTTGAAAACTACTTCATATTTACATTACATGACAGGAGCCTCTTCCATAATTTGAAAAACAACTCCAACAAAAAAAAAAATAACTATTAAATATTTACATAAAAAAATTAAAATTACAAAAATTCTTATAAAACCATATGAAAAAGTATCTAAATTATAAATTTCATTTCATTCCATTATTTTATAGGAAGTCATGTAGATGTACCAACAAAACCCGAAAAGAAATAATGAAATGAAAAAAGAAAAATCTAGATGTAGAAAAAAGACCCAAAGTAAGTAAACATGTGTTCAGAAATATTAAACCCTTAATCATAATATGTTGCAAATGCAATTTTGAAATTTATAATTATTAAAATTTATTAATATTTAAAATGGTAATGTCTAAGGTTGCACAATGTATAATAAATACAATTTTCCAAATTTAGAATGTTTTTAAATTAATAGTATTTTAAGAATTTACGAAAGGAATAAAAGATTACCTCCACTCAAAATGTAATATTAATTCAATTTTCTTTTAAAAGTATACAAATTCATTTAAACCTTTTCATTTCAATATTTTATATATAGATAATTTGTTTTTATTATTTTACGGGGTATGGAATAGATAGTAATACGATGGTCTGTTAAGATATTCTGTGGTGAAAAGGTCATTGGTTCGTAGCCAGGCCATGTGTGATCCTAGGAAGATTTTGATGGCTTAGATGCCCCTAAGTCGTGACTACTCAAGCCACAAGTTGGCATGCCAATCATCTTAGGACTCACATTACCTAACAAAAAAAACTATTGTAAATACAATATAGCAAGGCAATTTAATTATAATCATTTTTTTCTTTTTTCTTTTTTGATCAACTTTCTAATTTATAAATGTTTTTTTATATTTAATGGTATTTTAATAGTTTATGAAATGAATAGAAGATTCTATCTACTCAAAAATATAATATTAATTCAACCTTATGTAAATTTATTTAAACTATATCAAACACACACACACATACATATAGGGGTGGTAGGAAGAAGAGGGGTGTTCTATGGTCATGAGGAAGTTAAAGTTTTTTTGTTTTGTTTTTTTAGAAGAAAAACGTTGAGCTTCTATTATATAAATGGATAACCATTACATATATCCAAATAGCTCAAAAATATAACTAATATTATATGGTTCAGACTTCAAGCCTAATAGGGCATATGCAAAATGCCCTATTGTCGACCATATATCCTATTTTTTAGACTTCTAAATTTAAAATTCATACGCAAACTATACGATCGGCCACCATATATCAAAATTACAAGGAATATAGTCATAGAAAATAAAAAATAACAGAGTATGTAGCTCAATAAAAACAAAATGGAGTAAATCCATAACAAACTCCCCTTCGTTAATGGTCACGTTCCCCTCTTTCCTCATATAATGAATAGTGCCTGGGACAACTGACAATCCTTTCTTCAACAAGGAGTCAACAACTTCATTCCAGTGTTTGTAGACATGAGAGAAAGTTATATCCGAGAAAGAACCTATCATATTAGTGATGAAATCTACCCAATTGGATAAAGAGGGGATGAAAAAGGTAGCTTTACCGTTAACAACCTCAATAATGGTTCTTGAATCCCCATAAATGGCTATGTGTTGTAAATGGATCCCGAATGCAAAAAGTAGGAATCCCTAAAGAGCCAATAGTTCAGCCCTCATGTTAGTTCCAACTCTACCATTCCAATAGAGAAGGTAATGGGAATGTGGACTGATCCCGATCTCAACCCACATCCACAAGAACCAGATTATAGAGCCCTGTCAAAAAAAGCCTACAGGAAACTCTATATGTAAGAAATTGTTTCTATACTTCGGAAGGCACTCAGGGGAAGGTGCCTTGCAAAAAGAATCCATCCAAACAATGATACGAGAGACGACTTTGTGAAATTGAGGAACAACATTGTCAAATACCATAATGTTCCTAGAGCTCAAGAGTTCCTAGAATATGTAGAAGGGGATAGCTTTGTGCTTTCCTTTCTTATCATCCCACCAAGAAAATCAAGAGATGAGAGTGGAGAAATAATGAAGAGAGGGAAGACAGAATGCGCCAAGGCAGAATCCCGAATTGCCAGAGAAAAAGGACATGGTTCGGTAGTAGTAAACCCACAACATACGCACCAGCAAAACCGACCTCGCGGAGAAGATCAAAGAAATAGATGGAAAAAACTTTCTTGTGTGCCTTTACAGAGCAAACACCATCCCATCCAATATAGCCACAAATGTTAAAGTTGTCCCACGTAAGAAAGCAGTTGTGAAAGACAGGTTAGCCAAAAGCAATGATCTTGAGAGGAACACCCCATTACCAAAATGTGGAAAACCAGCAACGCCCAGAGCTGGAATCTAATTGACAGGTGATATGCTTGTAGATGTCATATACAACAACAAACCTGTCCCTCAAGAACCCACCCCAAGTAATAGAATCCCCACCTGGTTTCCTCAACAAGCCAACTAGCTACAACTGAGAAGTACATGTGTCTCATAAGTCCACATCATCCCCTGAAAGACCAAGTTTTTCTGCCCCCTTCCATATAGGATATGGAGATGTATCCACTCTAAAGCTACATACCTAGTCAAGGAAAAAGAACCCTTTCGATTGTAGAGAGAACAATATATGAATAGGAAATCAAACCAAAATTCCCGCCCCCCCTAAATACTATCAATGCCCAACAAAATATTGTTTCCATTTCCAAATTACCATTTGAGATTATCGAAGAACCATGAACTAACCTTTTTAAAAATGAGCAAGATTTATGACCCCTTTTTACTACCAATCTCCCCTAACCTATAATATCCGCTAAATTCCTCTATTTCAAATACTTATCCTTCATGATGTCCTGCCATATCCCACATCCAAAGAAATCTCTCCACAAAATCTTAATCAAGAGTGCACGGCTAGAAAACCTTATATCCAAAATTCCCTAACCTCTGGAGTCCTTCCTCTTGGTTAAAGCATCAAATCTCATTAGATGAAACTTGGATCTGGCCCTGACCCTTGACCAAAGAAAATGAGCCACAATCACCTTAATTCTTTGAGAAATCCTTGCTACAAGGAGAAAAATGTACATCCAATACACTGATAGTTGTTGAAGAACTGATTGAATTAGGGTTAGTCTACCCCCTAGGGAGAGCCATTAGAGTGACCAAAGTGAAAGCCTCTTCTAAAATTTCTCTAAGAGACAAGACTAATCTATATTCCTATAACTACAAGGTTTAAGTATGAAGCCAAGATAAGTGAATCCATCCTCCACAGGAGAGATTGGGACCCCAAATAAGTTAGCAATGTTCTATATAACATCCAAATCTCTTGAAGAGTGTATGAGAAAAGACTTAGAACCACTTAAATATAAACCATAAGTCGCCCCAAATCTAGAGAACATGTGATAAAGGCCTTGCCATTGTTCCCAATCCAATTGCCTGAAAGTGAGAATATCTTCCACAAAGGAGGAGTGTGTAGTAAAATGGCTCAAGTAACATTTTGTCCACGAAAAATACCACATCTATGAGCCTCTCAATTTTTTCTACTCCAACCATCCATTACCAAGATAAACAATAAGGGAGACAGAGAACAACCATGTCGCAAACCTATTTCATCCCTAAAAAACTTTGATAGAAGCCCATTTATCAGGATTTCATAATTAACTGAAACCACACAAGCTATAATCCAACAAACATTCTCCCTTGGCAGGCCAATCTTAACAAATATCATAGTCATATGCTTTATGTAGATCCATTTTCATGACTAGTGCCCTCATTTTTTGGGAATGTATAGAATGTAAACATTCTCGTGCAATGGAAATCACATCATGTATCTATTGCTTGGGAAAGAAACTAAACTTTTTGGGAGAAATATGGGAAGACAAAATGACCTGAATCTGATATGCAATGATCTTGGATATAAGCTTGTATGTGATATTACAAAGTGAAATAGGCCGAAAATCCAGAAAATATGAGAACCGAGATGTCTTGGGGATAAGAGTAATTAAAGAAGAGTTAATGAATCCTAAGATTGAACTATATAATCAGGATTCCTCCACCATATTCAGAAGGTCATGGCTCATGATGTCAAAGAAATGTAGGAATAATTCTACCATCCACCCATCCAGACTTGGAAACTTATCCTTAGAAAAATATTTGAGAACCTTTAAGATCTCATCAGAAGTTACTGTTGAAACCTCGACATTCGAGTAAGGCAAGAACATACTAGGAAAAACATCTATCCCCTTAAGAAAATCTTATGCATCTACACCAGTCCTCTTGGAATATATTTTTTCAAAATATATAATAGCCTCCCTCTGTATATCCAAAGTGGTGAACACTCACCCCCCCGAGGAAACATGCATCTCCTAGATAACATTTGTATTCCTTCTATAGTTAATGAAGTGGTGAAAAGAACAGGTATTCTGATCCCCCTCTTTTATCCAAATAGCACAACCTCTAAGCCTTGACGAGGCCTCTTGAACCTTTAAAATGTGGCACTTCTTCTGCTCCAATTCATGAACCTTCTATAGCTGTGCAAGATCTGGAATTACAAGACCCGGATTGTGGCCAATAATATCAAGTTCTTATTCAATCCTAAACAAATCCACATTCATCTAGGCCTTTTTCCTACACTCCCAATCCTGGACAGTACCTTTTAATATGTTCAATTTTTTATGCATCACAGTCATTGTCGATGTAGAAACAACCTCATCCAACTTCACCCAAGTGGACCTTATTAGGAAATTTAAATCCTCATCCTCCAATCATGTTCTATTAAATTTAAAAGGTAGTCCCCTGCTCTTATCCTCCACCCTCCAATATAAGAAAATGGGCAAATGATCTGAAAGCCTGCACTATCAGGTCCACAGACGCACATTCCTCATCATCACCAAAACATTAATATTGATCATAGAATGATCTAGCCTTTTTCCAATGTGTTCCGAGCTAAAAAGTACATTAGACCAAGTGGGGCCAAGAGGAACAAGACAAATGTTAACTAAATTATGAGAAGTAATTATGTCCAACAAATAAGAGCTCATAGAATCCACGTGGTTATGAAAACCCCAAAATTCACCCACATACAAGGTAGCATTGAAGTTGCTTGCAATGATAAGAGGACCAATCTTTAAGATGTCAAATGACACCAATCACTTCTAGAAAGACTGACAATCCCAATGTGGGGCATATATGTTGAGAAAATGAATACAACAAGGAAATCCCCTAATGAAACCAGTAAGTAAGATCCCAACAAAACATTAAAAAGCCTTCAATTTAGCCTTCTTGGGATCCCACAGGGCCACCAAACCACCAAACAAATCAACTGAGTCAGGAACAATAAGGTGCCAATGTGGGTAGACATACAAAAAATAGGAATATTGTGTCTCCTGAGAAGATGATCTCTTGGAGGTTTCCCCTAATCCTTGCATATTAAAGGATAAAATATTCATGGGGGAGACGTGGGAGAGGGAACATTTTCTCTAAGGGCTAGAGAGGAAACATACTCAATGATAGGAATCTCCCATAGGTCATACCCCAATCCAAAGGCCAAGGATTTGACAACATATTTTCCCTATAAATTTCGACTACCACAACCACCTTTCCTACGCATTGTGATATTCATAGTCGACCCCAGGCTAATGGAAGGGATAGAGGGGGAATCTCACTTTTGAATAGTGAGAGATTTTAAACTTAGGGCTGGATTATGCAATAAACCTTCAATATAACTACCGAAAGAGTTTTGAGGAGATGAATTGGGAGTGGGAACATTCACATGAGCTAGATTACTAGGAGCATCGGGTGAAGGGGCCAATTTCAAAGAGGAGGTCCCCTTGGCCAAAGAGCAGGGGAGCGAAATTTCCCATAAACGGGGAGGATTGGGATGGACCAAGGGAGGAAGTTAAAGTTGCGAAGTATTCATGGGGCTTAGGATGAATGACAAACAACCAAGTTGAAGCTTATGCCCTCTACCAAGGGATTCAATTAGCCAAAAAAAAACACATAACTTCTTTCACTATTGTGGAAGAGCCCTTCTTTCTTATTCAACATGTGGTGAATGCCTCCTTAAAATTGGAAAGTCTAATGAAAAGAAATAGGAAAGTAGTGGAAGCATTCTATTCAACTACATATTTCCATGTTCTCCATGATATCAATAAAGATGTAGACTTATATACTAATGAAGGGTGTAGATTAAGATTGGGAGATTTAAAAACCAATGGCGGAATCAAGCCTTCTCCTATTCCTTATAGCTAAATGGATTGGCATTACATAGTTATGAAGGACTGCATTATCAATTAGTTATAATATGACTTGTAAATTTTGTTTTTTGGTGGCTCATTTTTGTAAGGCATATACCTGAAAAACCATGTTTTATGTTGTCCAATTTGGAGGCCCTTTGAAAAAGTTTGTAGTTTTTCTAGATAAGAGGGCTTAATATTTTATTTTATGATATAGTTATGTATTACATGATTTGTTTGTTGCAATCTGGGCACGACCACCTTTCCTATACATCGTGATATTCGTAGCTGACCCTCGATCTAATGTAATGGATAGAGGGGGAATCTGACTTCTAAATAGTGAGATATTTTAAACTCTGGGCCTATTTATGTAGTAAACCTTCAATATCACTACCGAAAAAGTTACGAGGAGATGAACTGGGAACGGGAACATTCAAAGGAGCGGGTTTACTAGGAACATAGGGTGAAGGGCTAGTTCCAGAGAGGAGGTTTTGTTGGAAGAAGAACATGGGAGCGAAATTCCCCATAAAAGGGGTGGATTGGGACAGAATGAGGGAGGAAGTTAAAGTTGCAAAGTATTCACAGCGATTAGGATGCATGACAAAAAACCAAGCTGAAGCTTATGCTCTCTACCAGGGATTCAATTAGCCAAAGAAAAACATGCAACTTCTTTCATTGTTGTGAAGACTCCTTTCTTATTCAACATTTGGTGAATCAATCCTAAGTATTGGAAAGTCTTATGAAAATAAATAGGAAAGTAGTGGAAGGGTTCTATTCAACAACATATTTTCATGCTCTCCGTGATCTCAATAAAGATGTAGACTTATCTGCTAATGAAGGGTGTAGATTAAGATTGGGATATTTAAAAACCAATGGTTGAACCAAGTATTCTCCTATTCCTTATAACTAAATGGATTAACATTACATAGTTATGAAGGAATGCATTATCAATTAGTTATAGTATGACATGTAAATTTTGTTTTTTGGTGGCTCATTTTTGTAAGGCATATACCTACAAAACCATGTTTTATGTTGTCTAGTTTGAAGTCCCCCTGAAAAGTTTGTAGTTTTGCATGATCAGAGGGCTCATGATTTTTTTTTAAGATATAGTTATGTATTACCTGGATTGTTTGTCGCAATCTAGGCACATACTTGCATATAAATAAAAATTTCTCATTTTAGTTATATATTTATAGATATATATAGCTATATAACCATAATGAGAATTTTTTATATCCCTAATGGTTAGCTTTGTTGGTTGAGTCATCATAGTTAAAGAATCTTTGCTATTGAGAGGTCATAGGTTCAATTCTCTCGATACCCTCGAGGGTTAGACTCTGTGGTTGAGAAGTGATTTTTTTTTTTTCTTTCTCAGTTAGATCTAACTAGTAGAATTATTCCATGGACTTAGTGGTCATCGAGCTTCGGGGACTGCGAACCATATATATATATATATATATATAATATATATTATATATATTATTTATTTATTTATTCTTTAAGCATAATACAATATGGGAATTTAATTATAATCACTTGTTTTATATCAATTAACACTTAATTTTTAATAATTATCTTACCATTCATGATTTTTTTTTTCTTCACAACCTTTTCTTGTAGGGATTTTGCCTCAATCGTCAACACATTTCCCTCCAATGGCACCCCCATGGGTGGGCGGAGGAAGCCCCTCCTACAAAACCATAGTTTCTTCCAAAGCCAATCAAGCTACCTAGTGTAAATTCAACAATTCCTCATCTCATAGGTCATAGTTGGTATGACCATAAATGAAGTTGTAGCCATTGCCTCTTTTACTGAAACAATGAACAATCCAAAACCTAATGGTTCCTACCTTGCTCATATAATTAAATCTCCCCTCCTAGAAATCCCATTAGAAAAAATACGGGTAAAACTTGAATGTGTGAAAGAGCATGCAGTAATATGCAAATTTGTGGGCTTCTATTATTTGGAAACGTCCCTACTCAGTCAGATCTAGAAGAAATGGACACTCAAAGGGGATCTCCATCTCAAGTTGGAGTCCAAGAGTTTCTTCACGTTCACATTCAACAATTTAGAGGACATAGATCACATATTTCAGGGAGGACTGTATTTGATGAGTTTAGCCAGCTTATTCATGAAGCCATGGGTTTAGAGACTCCACCTTGACAGTGAATACTTTCCCATGGCCCCAGTCTAGATCCTTCTTTATTCCATCCCTCAGATTTTTTGTTGTGAAACCAGCTCACAAAAATATAGAAAAGATAGATCAACAACTTAAAAATCAGCCTCTTCGAGGGGGAAACCTCCTTTACATTACACAAATGAATAATTATTCAATGATACAAATGAAAAGAACTCCTTTCTATATATAGGAGTCTAAGGGGTCCCAATACAATCAGAGCCTACATAACAATAATATTGTAGAGGCAAAAAAATAACAATAGTGGGCTTCTATGGGGGCATAATAATAACGACATGGGGACTATATGGGCACAATAATACAATAAGGGGATCGCACTAATAACAATAAGGGGTTACACTATTAGTATAGGGACTTGACATGCCCCTCTCCTTCAAAAAGTGTTGTCCTCAATGCTTGAGTAGTCCTAGATGCTTCTGTATAAAATTATCATCCTCCCATGTGGAATCTTCAGCGGGTAAGTTCTTCCGCTTGATGAGATACTCTAAAATTGTTCGATTCCATAGCTATCGATTTCTTTTTTTTGTGACTACTTACGGTTCCAATATGATTTTTCCTTCCTCGTCAAGTTCTGGCAATATTGTTTGAACTGGGACCTTCTCACCTATAACCTTCCTTAAGCATGAAACATGGAAAACTGGGTGCACTCGGGAAGATGCAGGAAGCTCCAATTTGTATGCTATAGTACCAATATTTTGTAACACTTTGTATGGACCATAATACTTTGGTGATAATTTATTATCCTTATTAGGTTTCTTGAGGGAAATTTGTTTGTATGTTTGTAGTTGTAGAAATACCGAATCACCTACATCAAAACTTCTTTCGTTGCGATGTTGATCTGCCTGTTGTTTCATTCTATTCTATACCAAAGTGAGGTTATCCTTTAAAAGTTTGAGAACTTATTGTTGATGCTCGATTTGATCTTCCACTGCTTGAACCTTAGAATTTTCTTTTAAAGATGATGTGATGGACAGTGGATGATATCCATAAAGTGCCATAAATGGGGTCATTTTTGCTACAGTATGGAAGGAAGTGTTATACCACTATTCATCTAGATGCACCACTTGACCCATTATGTCTGTTTATTAGATACAAGGCAACGAATATATCCTTCCAAACATTTGTTCACTATCTCAGTTTGCCCATCAGATTGAGGATGATAAGATGAGCTATAAGCTAAATGAGTACCCAAATATTCCACCTATTGTACTCCAAAGAAACATTTGGAGCTTTTCGCATATAATTGTTTCTCCTCCAATAGTTTGAGCACTCTATCACCATGTTGAACATGATCCTTCCAAGACTTGTTGTAGATTAATATATCATCAAAAAATACTAACACAAATTTTCTAAGGGTTTGAAAATGGAATTCATCAAACCTTGAAATGTA
>APFE030642384.1:37070-49217 GCA_000404065.3 Pinus taeda | reverse complement strand
TGATAAAATTATGCTTGCAACTAGGATTTATAGACACAATGATCTTCTCCTTCTGAATCAACCCATGAACCTGCAATAAGGATATACCAGTAGGAAATAACCCCACATGTTTCCTCTTATCTTGTTTTTTAGCCTGAGGACATTTGTCCATAAGGAGTTTTTCCATTTCTTCATCCGAGAATTTGGCCAAGTTAATGATGCCCAGTGATTTCCACCATATGGCGGCCTCTTCTTTCAAACCAAGTGGTACCATACAATTCCATCCCTCCCCAAATAGGTTCTTTAGATTTTGTATGAATTTTTCAATAGTAGGGCTATCATCTTTTCCAGTAAACTTTTCCATGAAGAGGATTTGAGAAAAATTCGCTTACTTGAAAAAATAGTCACAGTTTAGTCAATATTGCGAAGAATCCCTATTATGACCTATTTTCAGAAATGGAACAATCATTCTGCATCTGCCCATGTGATAGAAATCTTGCTCCAAGCACTGGAATTTCAGATCTGCGCTGCTACTCTCCCACCGTCACCAAAATTTCTAAAAAAAGAGCTGATTTTAAATCAGCGATATCTCCCTCATCCGAACTCCGATTCGACTGATTTTTTTTTTGAAATTGAGTGTTTTTCACAAATAATCCAGATCTACAATTAGATTGTTCATATCTTGCACCAAGATGTCCAGATCTGCGCCGCAAATTCGCTGCCCCGAAAAATTGTCAACAACCCCACTGATTTTTAAATCAGCGAAATCTCCTTCATCCGGACTTCGATTCGACCAATTTGTTTTTTGAAATCGGGTATTTTTTCACATAGAATCTAGATCTGGAATTAGAATTTGTATATCTTGCACCAAAATGTATAGCTCTGATCTACAAACTCGTCGCCCCCGAAATCCTGCAAAAAATAGAAAAAAATTCTCCACTGTTTACCCAAGAAAGTGCTCTGATACCACTTGTTATAGATATAACCCAGTTTCATATAGCTCTGATACCACTTGATATAGATCTGATATGAAAATATAAGACAATGCAAATAAACCCAAGAAATAATATGAAATGACTTCTTTATTGATCAAAACCCTTAAGGTAGGGCAACACCATACATTCACTCCTTAAGGAAGGAGAAAAATCCACAAGCCATATGCCTGTTCATACAATATTCCTTGACATAATTCCTTCACGTCTCTCTGTGTGGAGTCTCTAGCCTCTATATAGGCATCATACATACAATACCATGGGTGATTACCATGGTTCCCTTATACTGTTATCGCTCAGGTTGTCCCTTGGCTCCTTAAGGGATACGGCCGAGGCAACACCGAACCAATCTTTGGACTGCGGGTCCTAGCCTACCTGCAATCAGAGAGGGCTCTCTCTTCGTAATTTAGCATTGTTTAGGGTGATTTTATGCTAGTTGTTGAGTACAAGGGGTTTTGTTTGTGTTTTGGTGGGAAGGAGGATGGTTTCAAGTAGAGAGGCAATGCATGGTGTGATAAGTTTCAAACCATTGGGCGTGGAGTCAGGGAGTAGGATTGCTGGTGTGTTTTCTTGGTCACAAGAGGGATATGGAGCAGATAGCTGCTCATGAAACAATTTATTCAGGCTTAAAAATGTTGAAGTGGCGGTCAGAGATGTAAGGCAACTAAGAAGTCTTTCATCTGGCTGATAGAGGTAAGGTGTATGTACTCTATATAGGAACAGTCGAGGTTTCCTAAATAACAATCATGCATGGATGACATAGAACAAATATGAGCCATGAGGTATTCATATTAATGCCTAAGTCAGAAGAAAAACATATAGAAATTGCAGAAAATGAGTAAAAAGTGCTGTAAGGCAAATTATATACTAGTCTTTCTTTCTGCAATCTAGATAGTGACGATGATACCAACATATATAAAATGAATAAAAAACAAAGGCAAGAAACATTTATTGGGCGATGTGGCAGCATAAGAATTCCATAATCACCCTTCAGGCATTAAAAAGAAACATAATAGACAGTCCATGATCCAAGCTCTTGAGCAATCTCTGATTATAAAAAACTCTCAATAATACAACGCAGGTATGGAGTATAGCAAACCAACCAACCGGATTGAAAGTTTAAGGACTGAGAGGCAATAAATAATCTCTCATTCAACATAACAGAAGGAAGGTGAAAGAGCTGTGCCTAGGAGCAGTCAAAAAGATCCCTAGATAACTGCCAGAACATGGGTGAATTTGAGGAGATATGAGCCAAAGGGAATTCATGTTCATTACCAGTTCAGATGAAAACATAAAGAAACAACAGACCTTGAGCATAGAGTGCAGCTAATCAAGTTCTAAGCTAGTCTTTCTATCTGCTATTTAGATGGTGATATATGTATATTATGAGCATAAATCATTGAAAAAACAGAGGTGAGAGGCACTTATTGAGTCATGTTGCAGCACTAGAATTCCATGATTCACCTTTCAAACATTTAGAAACACAACACACAGTCCATTTTCCAAACTTTCAGCAGTCTTTGATTAAGGAAAAATATCTCAGATGTACAGGACGAGTCTCTCTTGGAGTGTATCCACCGATTCTTATTTTCTCCTCCTTTTAAGGCTGTCTATAGGGTGGTTTATATAGGAAAATATTTATAGACTTCCCTTGAACAGGTGTCAAAGGGGAAAAATATCAAAAAATATCTCTAAGACAGATCTAAAGAGATCTGTGTAGTAATTGTCTTGGATTCAAAGTTGTGCTGGGAGTAAATGTAATGAAATATCTAAAAGAGCTGCGTTGGGGCAGTTGGAAACTGAAGTTATGCAACTGAGGGCTGCGCATGAGAGAGCAGCCTCAAAATGGTTGAACAGTGGTCCTGGAGTTGTGTGCTGGCCTCATGGCCATAACTCTGTAATAACTGCCCATTGAATCCTTTTGTCTGCATCGTTTAGGCGGTTCCGCTGCTGCTGAGTGGCATTGGAGTGCATTAATTATGCTTTAGTGAGCTTTAAATGGGCTTTTACTGTTTATTTGGCTTGCTGGGGCCTTTTGATGTTCACCTGTTTTGAAAAACAAATATCTTCCACTAATATTTTCAACCGACACTCTCTGCCGCTTCACTGATATGCCTTGGCACGCATCTGGGCTCTTTCTTGACCTCCGAATGCCTTTGAACTGTTCAATCACTCATTTATGGCCGCTGCTCGGCCTTCTGCTGCCTTTGGAGTTGTTATCGGCCCCTTTGATAACTACAATCATTTACATATTTCATCTCTGAACTGCTGATCATAGTTTCTACCATCCACCTGTGATTATGCTGTGGAGGAATTGGCAGTATTGCCTTGCGGAGTATCAACTCTTTCACCAGAGTCCTTTCGCAAACTATTCTCCCTTCTATAACACTCCTTCTCTCATCTCCTCTCTTCTCATGATTTCTCTCTGATTCCCGTGCTTCCTCAATATCATATCATTACATGGTAATGCTAGAAGATGTTCCAACACTTTCACCAATGTCGTCACAACTAGCTTATTCTCTGATTCCAGCGTCGACCCTGGCTCAGAAGAATTGCCGGCTAAATATGCCAATGATTCAGCCCATTTTTTTTAAAAATCCATTGCCAGGATCCATTCCATCGTTTTTCTCTAACAAAACCTTCTGCACTGAACTTGGGAAGCATAAAAATTGTCCTGCTGCAATTCCTTGATCATCTTCTGATAGCCTGACTATGGCGATCTCTTGACCAGTCTCTCCCAAGATCGGATGTTCGTTTTCTTTATGAAGGTTTCCTTTCACAATCTCTATATGAAAGCCGTAAAATGTTGGTCCATGACGTACCTTGCATTGTAGATTTTCAAGATCCTCTGGAGTAGCACCTAAAATCCATTTTAATGAGCTAACATGAAATGAGCGCCTCTTCTTGTCAAGAGAAAAATAATTCCTTGAAACAAATATGACATTGTTCTCAGCATCTTTCGCAACGACATACCATGGTCCTCCTGGAAGTCGACGACCTTGACGCTGCCCAATTGTATAAAACCAAAATCCTCTGTGCTTCCCAAGAAAATCCCCTGTCTCTGCTTCTAACAGTATACCTTCCATCTCACCAATATGTCTCGCCACAAATTCACTGAACTTCACCTTACCTAGAAAACACAGTCCTTGCGAATCTCTCCGATCTTTATTTGGAAGACCCATTTCAGCAGCAAGATTGCGCACTTCTTCCTTTGACATACAGCCAAGAGGAAATAGTAGCTTTCTCAGTTGTTCCTGTGAAAGGTGAGAAAGAAAGTATGTTTGATCTTTCACCTCGTCCGTAGATAAATGTAGAACAGAAGATTTAGTCTCGCCCTCTATACTCATATGTCTAACTAGCATGCTACAATAACGAGGAGAAGTGGTTTACCAAGTGGAACAGGCCTACTCTTCAGTTGATTGAAACGTGAATGTGATGCCTGTGCAAAACGGATTACTAGTGCAGTTCTTGTGCCTTCACTTTCAAATGAAAATTTTGGAACATGAAGAAAAGAATGAGCAAGAAAACATGCACGCCATGTTGCAGCAGAATATGCCAATTCTATTGCTGAGCTTATGAATGTGGCAATGCCTTCAACAATAGAACGTGGTGCAACAGGTGGGGCTGGCGGTGGCAGAACAACTGCCATTATGAAATTTTTTTAGCTCGCACCTTTCATTTAAAATAATAGCTTCATGAATTGCTTCAAATATAGCTAGATCCTCATCTTCTTCCCATGCACTCCATTCAGCTATCAGATCTGCCCAAACTTGTAAAAGTGCTTCAATCTTATGTGTTTTCACTAATTCTGGTTCATTGGCATACTTCAAAATTGAACATATTAGTACAGATGCTTCATTTAAACACGAGGGAGGAGGTAGCACCTCACAAACATTCCCTTCCTCTACATGAGAAAGCCATGCCCGTTGTAAAAGATTAGCAAATGTATCTGCAACTGAAACACAACCAGAATTCCACTCCTCTCAGGATATACTTCCATTCCCATTTTCATCTGGTTCTGCACTATCCCAACAGCGAGCCATTGCAACTAATGCTGAAAATACCAACTCCACCACTTGTGGCCAAGGTTTTGGGACAGGTGGAATGTGTCTCAGTTTTTCTCCTTTGATAGCAAACATAATTTCTAGAATATGAAGACTAACTTTCTCTTCACCTAATTCCGCTGCAGTAGCTAGCAATTGCAGTGAAAGGGAGGCTTCTTCCTTATCCTTACTAGTTCCACCTACGAGAACTTGCAAGAAATTTAGCCACTATGTTGGCACATACTCCTCCTGAAGAAGTGCTGCAAGTGCTAGCCTGCTGCTTCAAGCTGGCCCATGTGAATGTCCACAGGTAGAATTTTTATACCAACAGAACGACCATAAAGTCCAATGTAGCCTCTCTTTGGTTTATAATCAAGACCAAGCATCCTACTGCAACAGGAGAGAAAATGTCAAGCATAATCAAATGTATGGAAACCAATCAAGTCCGAGTTAAGTAGAGCCCTGAGGATTTCTTCCCTCACAGGAAGGGTACTAAAAATCTCCGATGAAGGGAATGGGCTATGTAGAAAGAATCCAAGCTTCACCCTATTAAATCGCTTCCTTAGAAATGTAGCAAGCACCATGAGATGGTAGTCATGTACCCAAACGTAGTCATCATCAGGGTTGATCACTTCTATGACCTTGTTTGCAAAGATCTTGTTAGCAGACACATAAGCCTACCAAAGGGATCGATCAAAGCAGCCTCCATGATCTGGAGCAAGGGGCAATGAGGGTTCTTGCTAAGTTTCAGGAAAACTTAGCAATTCCCAAGCACAGTTATGGTTATATTTCAACCAATGGAGGGGATATGTACTTAGGGGGATCTTGTATATATTTTTAGTATGGGGAGGGAAGAATAATTGGGATTTACATAATAAGTTAGAAGTTAATATGAAATTTGATCAGAAAGTGCTAAGGATAGAAATCTTAGGCTTTAAAGGGGAAATAGGACTTTTAGCGGAAGTGTGGACATTCCTTGAGTAAAGCAGATCTTTACCAAGGAAATTGATATGAAAATGATGAGACTAAGAGATATCAAGCAGATCTTGACCTCTTTAGGGGAAGTTAGTGAGTGTTTGAGGAAAGAGGAAGAAGGGGAATTTAGACATGCCTCGCTTGAGCTCCCCCAAATGGAAACTGCCTTATGCTTGAGATGTGAATGGATATGACACTTGAAAACATGAAATGAAATGGATCACAAGCCATGATTCTGCCACCACAACACTGCCTACCCGGCCTACTCACCTAGCATTTTTTCTTCTTTTGGTTTGGGTGCACTTGAACTAGCATACCTAGCCTTTCAACTTTTCTTTCAGCTATCCTCCTATCTAAATCGATCCTTGTCTCTTCCGGGGCTCAGATTAGGCTGATGAGCACCCTTGTTTCTTTACCTATTTACCAATCCACCAAGATTAAGCTTGTTTGGACAGATATTCATCTCTATATTCTAAAACAAGCAATTGAAACCTAGGGAAGCCAAGATTAAACTGTTTGGCCTTCCCTTAACTGAACAACTCTTCAAAATTGGAATAACTTATCAAAATGGAAACTCTGTGGAAATATGGAACCTTTGCTGCAACAAAAAGATGGCATATTTGGCATGTAAACAGTCAATCATGAAATATGAACACGTATTGCAATAGGAGGCTAACAATGGCTCCACTTGGGGATGGATTTTCCTTGTGAAAAGCCAAGAACAACAGGTCAGACTGCTTTGATCTTCTATTGTCACTGTAGACTGAAACACTTCTCGGTTGGCTACTAAATGACTTGGTTCCTTGAGGCCTGCACACAGCACTCTCATGAAGTGAATTGTTGCGAATATATAACACTGCCTACTTTCTTCTGCATGCTTATTACTACACGCACCTCTGCCTGAGCACTGCCTTTGAAATAGATTCAAAATATGGAACAAAATTGGAGTTATTTCCCCTATTCTGTCTTGAAAAAGTTGCTGATGTAAAAACTGAAAATACTCCTTTCTTTTGATACTAGTGACTGAAAAACTGTAAGTTGTAAACAGTTTCTTTTTAACTGAATCACTGTGATATGACATCACTGCTCTTGCTGTCTTTTGAGTGTTTTTCGCATGTACAAAACTGCCTGTGCACTTCTTTTGGAATCTGATTGAAAACAAGGATCGAAATGGGGCATTCTTTTATTGGCTGCCACATGATTTAAGCTCGAAATCTGAACGCAACCTCTTTTAACTGAATCACTGTAAAATACAGTGCTGGCCCTTTATCTACTGAGTGTTTTGAGTGTAATTCCATCTGCCTTGGGAAGTCTTTTGTTTTGACAAATTCAAATGATCCAACAAATGGAAGTGATAAATTGGAAAAGCCTGCCTCATATAATCTATAACTAGATTGAGCATTCTCTTGAACATTGACAATCAAATTGTCATAATTAGGTACATTTGGGCGAAATAAGTTTAAATTTGTGAGGCTCTGTTGGAGACAGATCCTTAATTTCAGCAAAATAAGAGAATGCCCAACCATATCCAGGAAATCCATCAAAATTGATCTGATCTAAGAAAACCCCTTTTTCACCTACAACAGCTGTTTGCATTACCTTTTCTGGTGGGTATTCATCTCTTCTAGTATCAACAGGCCGCCTAGTATGAATTTTGGTGGTGCCAGGAGCTACATCTACTTAGAAAATTTGGCTTCTTAACAACATCAGACTCCCATATCCGATCACAAGGATCATCAGGATACCTGATTGAGTCTTTATTGGAAGCGCTACAGTTTATCCTTGCAGAACCTTTGATAAATGTCTCGGCCTCAAATTCTGTATAGTAAACGAAGCTATTGAATTGTCGAAGTTCAAGAGTAGAAATAAATGGCAGACCAATTTGAAGCATTGGAGAGACACACCCTAATTGAACTAGACTATGCCAATAAGATTAATTCTTCCAGTTGTATAGTCTCCTTTTAAAGGAACCAGACAGTCGTATGAAATCTCAAACTGAAATGGGTTGAGAAACGCAGCAGGATTGTCCAGCACCGTCACATTGGTTATGTTCACCACACTCATCCTCCCTCTTTTCTTTCAACACACCACTCCTTCGGTTGACTGATTGAATGGACTAAAATGCATACTGATAGAAATTTTAGAGGACAAATTAGTCTCAATTTAGTAAGGTTGTATACAAGTCCTGCAAGCATCGCAGCAGCTTCTACTTGTTACCTGTATCTGCACGAATTAACTTCCAATTAATCGTAAATATTCCACCATTCTAAACACTTGTAGCGGAATTTGGTATACAAAGGAGCTCGTCGACACATAAGTTTCAGGGTGAAGATTTATTACTTGAAGCAGGTTATCTCCAATTCCCCACTCAAGAAAACAATTTGTTCGATTTCAAAATGCCTCTAAGATTAGCTTTGAACATCAGGTTGCATTTCCACCATGGGATCTGGTGGAGGAGCTGGATTGTTAGGTGAGAATATGTCACTTTGGGGTGGAGGGAGAAGGATGATTTGAAGGCAGTCGTCAACTTTTTGCGAACAGATGAACAAGTTTCATGCATTGGTTTGTGGGGTCGATCAATGGGGGCTGTAACAAGCTTGATGTATGGGGCTGAAGATCCATCAATTGCAGGGCTGGTTCTTGATAGTCCTTTTGCAAACTCAGTTGAACTGATGATGGAGCTGGTTGATGCGTACAAGATCTGCCTCCCAAAGTTCACCGTTAAAGTTGCAGTTCAATATATGCGAAAGGTGATCCAGAAGATGGCGCATTTTAACATCATGGATCTTGATGTCATTTAAGATAGTGACAAAGTCTTTCAATCCTGCATCATTTGGACATGGCACAGGGGACCTTTTTATTCAGCCTCATCATTCAGATCTCATTATTCAAATCTCATTATTAATTCATACGCTGGTGACAAAAACATCATCACGTTTGAGGGTGACCACAACTCTCCACGACCACCATTCTATTATGATTCAATAAGCGTTTTCTTTCATAATATCTTGCATCCTCCAGATGATTTGATTGAACAACGTGCTTTCTAAATGTTTTTATAACTGCTTTGATGAATTAGGAAATCTGGATGAGAATGTGTTGCATGAAATTATTGGAGGTCCAGGATCCACACAAAATGATACCACTGAAGATGCCATTGATCATTTTCGCTCTAGGTGGCAAATGAGTAGAACTAAGGTGCCTTTTGAATTTGCGGACATATCAGAAAAACTGTAGGCATCATCCATGCAGAGGACTTAAGTGGATAGGAGAGGAAAGAAAACAACAATGCTGAAGGTACATCCAATAAATGTGATAAAAGCAGTGACAACATTCTTGACAACAATTGCATTGATACTGTCACAGCATTTCCCACAGGCAACCAAGTTTCTGACTGTCCTTTGGATAGATTTGCTCGAGTTCCAATTTGAATAGATGATGAAGAAAGGATGGTCATGGAAGCAATCATTGCCTCCCTTTGAGCTCTGGAAACTGGAGAAGTTTCTCAAAATAAAACCTCCCAAACTTTAGATACTATATCCTGTGAGAAAGCTTCAGAAACATCTTCTCAAGACATTTCTAGTGGCCCTGAAAAAGAGTTTTCACAGGCTACAAGGTCTGAAATAATGATATCACCATGTACAGATGGTTCTCAACCACAATATGGTTCACCACATCCTGTGACAATTGTTTTGTCATGTATCAAGAATGTCAACTTGCTGTCATTTGTCAGAGAAGACACTGTTTCCATAACTTTGCTGTTGCTCTTCTGAGAATGGTGCTGTCACTGATCGTTAAAAATAGAGGACTACCTTGCTTTGTCTCCATAACTTTGCTGCTTGGTTCCAAGTAATCAGATTGCTTATATATACAAAAAAACAAGGAAAGTGTTGACATATATACAAATACTAATATATAAATATATACACAGGGGCATTGTATCCCTTAAAAGGGATCTCGATAATGTTTCAACATTCGGCCATTCACAGGGTCGTCTTCCACTGTGCTGTCATCTATAGATTTGAGAAAATACGTGTTATTGCCCTGCACAGCGCTGATAACAAATGGGCCTTTCCATAAAAAATCAAACTTTGCATGCTTCCCCTTGTCTTCTCTTCGTGAGTCCCACCTCAGAACTTTGTTGCCAACACAGAAATCCTCAGCCTTAGTCCTCTTGTCAAATATTTTCTTTAGCTTGTCTTGCAAGATTCGAGCTCTATTGTAAACTTGCTCTCTAGTTTGCTGAAGATGAATGGTCTGATTAATTCTTCGTTGAATATCATTTGGTTCAACTCGAATTTCCTGTAGCAGTTTGATAACAGGAATGCCCAAAGAAGATGGAAATCTGGCCTCCATACCATATACTAGCTCATAAGGGCTCATCCCAATGGATCTCTTGGTTGACAGCCTGTCTACCCAAAGGGCACTAATAATCTTTTTGTGCCAGGTTCTTCTTGTTTTCTTCCAACATTTTCTTTATGATATTCATCAGGCTCTTGTTGGAAGATTCGGCCAAGCCATTGCCTTGAGGATAATAGGCTATGGAGTGGCCCAGAGTGATGCGGAAAGTATGGAAAAAATTAATCATTTTTTTGGATTTGAAGGCAGCGGCATTATCTGTAATGATCTTCTCAGGGCAGCCAAATCTGGAGAGGATGTTGGTTTCAAGAAATTGGATAATGGTGGAGTCATTGGCTTGCCTGCATGGGATGGCTTCAATCCACTTGGTGAAATAGTCAGTGGCTGTAAGAATCCATTTGTGCTAGCCTGAGGAAGAGGGATGGATTTCTCCGATGAAGTCAAGACCCCATTGTTGGAAAGGTTTTTCGGTTGAGATGGGTTTAAGGGGAAAGGGCAGTAGTTTTCTTTTGCCTTCAAAGATCTGGTATTTGTGGCATGAGACAACAAACTTTTTTACATCTGCAAACAAAGAGGGCCAATAGAAACCAGCCCTTAAAATCTTGTTAGCAGTGGACTTCCAATATAAATTTCCTCCACAGTCCCCTGCATGGAACTCTTTCATAACATTGTTGGTTTCATTGATAGTTAAACAGTTCAGCAATATTCCTTCATGGTTTTTCCAAAACAAAGCACTATCTATGACACAAAACTTTGAAGCCTTCATTTTTAAAAATCTCTTTTTGGTCCTGGACAATCCTGGAGGAGCACACAGGGTTTAACAATATATAAAAAATATCAGCATACCATGGGGATTGCAAAAAGGTCTCACTGATTTGTGGAGTCGCCAACTCCTGTTCATTGTCCAGCTGGTTAATGTCTAGGGCCTGAAAATTGGTTTCAGACAGCAGGTTGGCTAAACCTTGTCCCTTTATGAGCTTGGTGGGTCTTATTTCAATGTAATATTCAAGGATGTTGGCAATCCACTTGCCTCTTTTGCCTTCTAATCCCTCTTGAGTTAATATGTCTTTTACAACAGAATTTGGGACATAGGCAATCACATGTGAATATAAAATGTAAACTCGGAAATCTTTAATTGCCTTAACAAGAGCATAGGCCTGCTTCTCCATGATTTGGTACTTTAAAGGATCATCTCTAAGGGCTCTGCTGAAAAATGCAATTGGTTTCTCATTTCCTTGGTCGTCTTTTTGCAAAAGGACAACAACTATCGTGTGATCTGAAGCAAAAGAAAATATGATAAAATCCTTATCAAACTATGGGCTTGTGAGGACCGGAGTTTGGGTTAATGCAACTTTAATACTCTCAAATGCTTTCTTGGCCTCTAGAGTCCATTTTACCTTGGAATCTTTCTTTAACATGTTGCTTAACAGTCTTAACATCTCAGCCAAGTTTGGGATGAATCTCCTTAGGAAATTGATTTTTCCAAGGAATGCTTGCAACTCTTTGATGTTTCTCGGATAAGGGATTTGCAGAATGGCTTTGATCCTTTCCGGATCAATTCTGATGCCATCTTTTGAAATAATATGGCCTAGAAGCTTGCCTTCCTCAAGGCCAAAGAGGGACTTCTTGGGGTTTAAGGAAATGCCATATTTCCTACATGTCATGAATACTTTCCTAAGGTGCTTGAGGTGCTCTTGGTCAGATTTGGAGAAAGGGGTTAAGTCATCAAGATAGACAACCAAGAAATCATGGATTTCCCTGGCAAATGCAATGTCCATGGCCCTTTGAAAGGTAGCACC